>JBBDGT010000031.1:0-20002 GCA_037306005.1 Rhinophrynus dorsalis | reverse complement strand
TAGTACAACAATGATATTTGCCCTTTAAATGTGAATCCGTCACCTAAAATGTATACAGTGATTTAATAGTAACAAATGGAACAATTCTGGAGCAAATCAACTGCACCATAGGGGACAAATGCGTTGCTTACCCCTCTGGCACTCAAACAGTTAAAGGGGAACTACCACCCCACACAATCTTTACCTTCACTAAGTCCCCATCTGGTGACTAGCTGTTTGGTAGCGCTAGTCGCCAGAATAATTACCTTATTTAATAGATTTCTGCTCTCTTCCATGGGTGACAGGCAAGACGGAGCGCAGACATCTTCCCATAGTGACGTCCGCACGCCTGCGCTGTCAGTCCCAGCCGGCTCTAGGAGGCGTTGCTAGGAGCCTGCCGGCTCCAAAAGGGACTGACAGCTCAGGCGCGCGGACGTCACTATGGGAAGATGTCCGCGCTCTATCCTGCCTGTCTCCCATGGAAGATGGGAGAAATCTATTAAATAAGGTAATTATTCTGGCGACTAGCACTACTAAGCAGCTAGTCGCCAGATGGGGACTTAGTAAAGGTAAAGATTGTGTGGGGTGGTAGTTCCCCTTTAAGGTGTTAAAAGCCCCACTTAAAAAAATGGGTGATTTTATTTGCTCCCTACAAGGCAATTGTTTTTACCCAAAATTGCCGCACTTTAATTTATAAATTTGACACTAAATCTGGGATAGTTCAACAAGGATTATAGATAGGATTTTGCCTAACACTGGAGACATTTTCATGCTTGGCAATATAATAATTACATAATTGCACACTGTGACACTATAATTACAGGTGTACATTTCACAGTGGATAATGTGTTCAAGTGTAGAATGTTCAGCTTTGGATTTCACATTAGCTAGATTAGGCAACTGCATAGAGAGCCAAGTTTTGAGGGGAGGAGCCTCTGCTGTCCTGACCACACCCACATTCTAAATCTAGTGCAGGAACAATGGGTTGCCTAAGCCACACCCACATTCTAAATTGTGTTTTCCTGCATCAGACTCCTACCCAGGGTGGGCTCTGCATAGATCCATTCATATCACAGTGTGTGGTCATATTGGTCCAGCACAGAAACTAATTAACACAAAGTGGCATACTGTGGCACTAACATATAAAGGTTAATTTATCATCAAACTTTTGGTATTACATATAAATGGTTAGAACAAAATATATGGAGTTTTCAATTCTCTACAAAATGAACTACATTTATCATTATACCTGGGCTCCCTTGATCTGCCCCGGAGTAAGGTAGCTACATATCTCTTTATATCAGGGACACTTATAAAATATAGGGTTGTACTGATTTCTCTCCATTCCTGCAGAATGAAAATGACTTATGAGGCCCTGAATTAAAGGGTATGTGCTTATGGTTTTCTGACTTAAAGGGATATTAAATTGCATCTCAGATTCTTCTTGCACTAGCCTTAATCAGGGCTGGCGCTGCCATTAAGGCAGAACAGGCAGCTGCCTTAGGGCGCCGCAATGGAGGGGCGCCGAAAAGAGGGAAGTTTTTTTTTGTTTTTTTTTTAATATATATATCTGCCTGGGTCTCTCTGCGGTGTGTTACAAAGACGCCGCGAGGGAGCGATTGGTAGTGTAAATCATAGCTCCCTCGCGGCATCTATGTGACACACCGCAGAGAGACCCAGGCTCTGTAGTAATACAGAGCGCTGAGAGATGACATCATCTCCCAGCGCTCTGCATTACTGAGAGCAGCGCGCGGGAGCCTCAGCACTGTGCTGAAGGAGGCACAGAGCTCTAAGCTGTGGCACGCCGCTAGACCACCAGGGACTCAAGGTAGGGGGATGAAGGGGCATTATGGAAGGGTCAATGTGGAGGGGGCATTGTGGAGATGGAGGGGGCATTGTGGAGATGGAGGGGCAATGTGGAGGGGGCATTGTGGAGATAAAGGAAGCATTGTGAAGGGGAATTGTGGAGATGAAGGGGCGATGTGGAGTTAAGGGGGCATTGTGGAAGGGTCAATGTGGAGCTGAAGGGGCATTGTGGAGGGGGCAATGTGGAGATGAAGGGGCAATGTGGAGGGGGCATTGTGGAGATGAAGGGGGCATTGTGGAGTTGAAGGGGGCATTGTGGAGATGAAGGGAGCATTGTGGAGATGAAGGGGGCATTGTGGAGATGAAGGGGCGATGTGGAGTTAAGGGGGCATTGTGGAAGGGTCAATGTGGAGCTGAAGGGGCATTGTGGAGGGGGCAATGTGGAGATGAAGGGGCAATGTGGAGGGGGCATTGTGGAGATGAAGGGGGCATTGTGGAGTTGAAGGGGGCATTGTGGAGATGAAGGGAGCATTGTGGAGATGAAGGGGGCATTGTGGAGATGAAGGGAGCATTGTGGAAGGGGCATTGTGGATATAATGGGGCAATGTGGAAGGGACACTGCGGAGATAAGGGGGCATTGTGGAAGGGGCAATGCGGAGATAAGGGGGCAATGTGGAAGGGGCATTGTGGAGATGAAGGGGCAATGCGGAGATAAGGGGGCATTGTGGAAGGGGCAATGTGGAGATAAGGGGGCATTGTGGAAGGGGCAATGTGGAGATAAGGGGGTATTGTGGAAGGGGCAATGTGGAGATGAAGGGGCATTGTGGAAGGGGCAATTTGGAGGTGGGGAGAGTGTGGAGGTGAATATGTGGGCAGGGCAGGGGATTGTGGCAAGGTCGGGGGGGGTCAGGGGATTGTGTCCGGGTCGGGGGGGGGCATCAAAATGCACCTTCGCCTGTGTATAAAAATATCTTTGCACCGGCCCTGGCCTTAATTACTTACAGTTCTGTAGTTCAAAAGATATTCAGTCTGAAAGGATCCCCCTTCCATCCATTTCCCTGTGTCACAATGCCTGGAAGTATGGTCCGGAGGGAGTGTGGTGAGGGACAATCTTCAGTAAGCAGAGGAAAATCCTGCCCTCCTTCATCAATGAAGATTGTTCCTTGCTGCATCCGTCTGGTCCTGTGACCTGATTCCAACTCTAAGGGGAAGAGGTCAGAAGGAGCGGGAGATGGGTCCTTTCAGCTTGAATATCTTTTGAACTGTAAGTGATTAAACATAGCGCTAGAGGTTATAAAAAGCTTAAAGGGATAGCAATGTTTCAAAATAAAAGCAGCTACAATTAATCTTCATAGTATTTAGGACATGGAGTGTGTTATTTCAATACTGTCAGAGTTGTAGTTCAAGAGTAATTGAATGATAAAGTATCTCCCTCCCGCCCCTTTTACTGATGTAACAATGCTCACCTCAGAACAGAAAGGTGGTGTCCACATGGCTTGCAGAGAGGGACAATCTTCAATTAGCATAAGGGAAAAACCTGTCAATGGTAAGGGACACCAGGGTGATACACTTATATACACACCACACAGACTGATCTCATAAACACAGGGACACCAGGGTGATACACTTATATACACCCCACACAGTCTGATCTCCTAAACACAGGGACACCGGGGTGATACACTTCTATACACACCACACAGTCTGATCTCCTAAACACAGGGACACCAGGGTGATACACTTCTATACACACCACACAGTCTGATCTCCTAAACACAGGGACACCAGGGTGATACACTTATATACACACCACACAGTCTGATCTCCTAAACACAGGGACACCAGGGTGATGCACTTCTATACACACCACACAGTCTGATCTCCTAAACACAGACACCAGGGTGATACACTTATATACACACCACACAGTCTGATCTCCTAAACACAGGGACACCAGGGTGATGCACTTCTATACACACCACACAGTCTGATCTCCTAAACACAGGGACACCAGGGTGATACACTTCTATACACACCACACAGTCTGATCTCCTAAACACAGGGACACCAGGGTGATACACTTCTATACACACCACACAGTCTGATCTCCTAAACACAGGGGACACCAGAGTGATGCACTTCTATACACACCACACAGTCTGATCTCCTAAACACAGGGACACCAGGGTGATACACTTCTATACACACCACACAGTCTGATCTCCTAAACACAGGGACACCAGGGTGATACACTTATATACACACCACACAGACTGATCTCCTAAACACAGGGACACCAGGGTGATACACTTCTATACACACCACACAGTCTGATCTCCTAAACACAGGGACACCAGGGTGATACACTTCTATACACACCACACAGTCTGATCTCCTAAACACAGGGACACCAGGGTGATACACTTATATACACACCACACAGTCTGATCTCCTAAACACAGGGACATCAGGGTGATACACTTATATACACACCACACAGTCTGATCTCCTAAACACAGGGACACCAGGGTGATACACTTATATACACACCACACAGTCTGATCTCCTAAACACAGGGACACCAGGGTGATACACTTATATACACCACACAGTCTGATCTCCTAAACACAGGGACACCAGGGTGATACACTTATATACACCCCACACAGTCTGATCTCCTAAACACAGGGACACCAGGGTGATACACTTCTATACACACCACACAGTCTGATCTCCTAAACACAGGGACACCAGGGTGATACACTTATATACACACCACACAGACTGATCTCATAAACACAGGGACACCAGGGTGATACACTTCTATATACACACCACACAGTCTGATCTCCTAAACACAGGGACACCAGGGTGATACACTTATATACACACCACACAGTCTGATCTCCTAAACACAGGGACACCAGGGTGATACACTTATATACACACCACAAAGTCTGATCTCCTAAAGACAGGGACACCAGGGTGATACACTTATATACACACCACACAGTCTGATCTCCTAAACACAGGGACACCGGGGTGATACACTTATATACACACCACACAGTCTGATCTCCTAAACACAGGAACACCAGGGTGATACATTTATATACACACCGCACAGTCTGATCTCCTAAACACAGGAACACCAGGGTGATACATTTATATACACACACACCACACAGTCTGATCTCCTAAACACAGGGACATCAGGGTGATAGAGTTATATACACACCACATAGTCTGATCTCCTAAACACAGGGACACCAGGGTCATACACTTATATACACACCACACAGTCTGATCTCCTAAACACAGGGACACCAGGGTGATACACTTATATACACACCACACAGTCTGATCTCCTAAACACAGGGACACCAGGGTGATACACTTATATACACACCACATAGTCTGATCTCCTAAAGACAGGGACACCAGGGTGATACACTTATATACACACCACACAGTCTGATCTCCTAAACACAGGGACACCGGGGTGATACACTTATATACACACCACACAGTCTGATCTCCTAAACACAGGAACACCAGGGTGATACATTTATATACACACCGCACAGTCTGATCTCCTAAACACAGGAACACCAGGGTGATACATTTATATACACACACACCACACAGTCTGATCTCCTAAACACAGGGACATCAGGGTGATAGAGTTATATACACACCACATAGTCTGATCTCCTAAACACAGGGACACCAGGGTGATACACTTCTATACACATCACACAGTCTGATCTCCTAAACACAGGGACACCAGGGTGATACACTTATATACACACCACACAGTCTGATCTCCTAAACACAGGGACACCAGGGTGATACACTTATATACACACCACACAGTCTGATCTCCTAAACACAGGGACACCAGGGTGATACACTTATATACACACCACACAGTCTGATATCCTAAACACAGGGACACCAGGGTGATACACTTATATACACACCACACTGTCTGATCTCCTAAACACAGGGACACCAGGGTGATACACTTATATACACACCACATAGTCTGATCTCCTAAACACAGGGACACCAGGGTGATACACTTCTATACACACCACACAGTCTGATCTCCTAAACACAGGGACACCAGAGTGATACACTTCTATACACACCACACAGTCTGATCTCCTAAACACAGGGACACCAGGGTGATACACTTCTATACACACCACACAGTCTGATCTCCTAAACACAGGGACACCAGGGTGATACACTTATATATACACCACACAGTCTGATCTCCTAAACACAAGGACACCAGGGTGATACCCACACACAAACACACACCACAGTCTGATCTCCTAAACACAGGGACACCAGTGTGATACACTTCTATACACACCACACAGTCTGATCTCCTAAACACAGGGACACCAGTGTGATACACTTCTATACACACCACACAGTCTGATCTCCTAAACACAAGGACACCAGGGTGATACCCACACACAAACACACACCACAGTCTGATCTCCTAAACACAGGGACACCAGTGTGATACACTTCTATACACACCACACAGTCTGATCTCCTAAACACAGGGAAACCAGGGTGATACCCACACACAAACACACACCACAGTCTGATCTCCTAAACACAGGGACACCAGGGTGATACACTTATATACACACCACACAGTCTGATCTCCTAAACACGGGGACATCAGGGTGATACTCTTATATACACACCACACAGTCTGATCTCCTAAACACAGGGACACCAGGGTGATACACTTATATACACACCACACAGTCTGATCTCCTAAACACAGGGACACCAGGGTGATACACTTATATACACACCACACAGTCTGATCTCCTAAACACAGGGACACCAGGGTGATACACTTATATACACACCACACAGTCTGATCTCCTAAACACAGGGACACCAGGGTGATACACTTATATACACACCACACAGTCTGATCTCCTAAACACAGGGACACCAGGGTGATACACTTATATACACACCACGCAGTCTGATCTCCTAAACACAGGGACACCAGGGTGATACACTTATATACACACCACGCAGTCTGATCTCCTAAACACAGGGACACCAGGGTGATACACTTATATACACACCACGCAGTCTGATCTCCTAAACACAGGGACACCAGGGTGATACACTTCTATACACACCACACAGTCTGATCTCCTAAACACAGGGACACCAGGGTGATACACTTCTATACACACCACACAGTCTGATCTCCTAAACACAGGGACACCAGGGTGATACACTTATATACACACCACACAGACTGATCTCATAAACACAGGGACACCAGGGTGATACACTTCTATATACACACCACACAGTCTGATCTCCTAAACACAGGGACACCAGGGTGATACACTTATATACACACCACACAGTCTGATCTCCTAAACACAGGGACACCAGGGTGATACACTTATATACACACCACATAGTCTGATCTCCTAAAGACAGGGACACCAGGGTGATACACTTATATACACACCACACAGTCTGATCTCCTAAACACAGGGACACCGGGGTGATACACTTATATACACACCACACAGTCTGATCTCCTAAACACAGGAACACCAGGGTGATACATTTATATACACACCGCACAGTCTGATCTCCTAAACACAGGAACACCAGGGTGATACATTTATATACACACACACCACACAGTCTGATCTCCTAAACACAGGGACATCAGGGTGATAGAGTTATATACACACCACATAGTCTGATCTCCTAAACACAGGGACACCAGGGTGATACACTTCTATACACATCACACAGTCTGATCTCCTAAACACAGGGACACCAGGGTGATACACTTATATACACACCACACAGTCTGATCTCCTAAACACAGGGACACCAGGGTGATACACTTATATACACACCACACAGTCTGATCTCCTAAACACAGGGACACCAGGGTGATACACTTATATACACACCACACAGTCTGATATCCTAAACACAGGGACACCAGGGTGATACACTTATATACACACCACACTGTCTGATCTCCTAAACACAGGGACACCAGGGTGATACACTTATATACACACCACATAGTCTGATCTCCTAAACACAGGGACACCAGGGTGATACACTTCTATACACACCACACAGTCTGATCTCCTAAACACAGGGACACCAGAGTGATACACTTCTATACACACCACACAGTCTGATCTCCTAAACACAGGGACACCAGGGTGATACACTTCTATACACACCACACAGTCTGATCTCCTAAACACAGGGACACCAGGGTGATACACTTATATATACACCACACAGTCTGATCTCCTAAACACAAGGACACCAGGGTGATACCCACACACAAACACACACCACAGTCTGATCTCCTAAACACAGGGACACCAGTGTGATACACTTCTATACACACCACACAGTCTGATCTCCTAAACACAGGGACACCAGTGTGATACACTTCTATACACACCACACAGTCTGATCTCCTAAACACAAGGACACCAGGGTGATACCCACACACAAACACACACCACAGTCTGATCTCCTAAACACAGGGACACCAGTGTGATACACTTCTATACACACCACACAGTCTGATCTCCTAAACACAGGGAAACCAGGGTGATACCCACACACAAACACACACCACAGTCTGATCTCCTAAACACAGGGACACCAGGGTGATACACTTATATACACACCACACAGTCTGATCTCCTAAACACGGGGACATCAGGGTGATACTCTTATATACACACCACACAGTCTGATCTCCTAAACACAGGGACACCAGGGTGATACACTTATATACACACCACACAGTCTGATCTCCTAAACACAGGGACACCAGGGTGATACACTTATATACACACCACACAGTCTGATCTCCTAAACACAGGGACACCAGGGTGATACACTTATATACACACCACACAGTCTGATCTCCTAAACACAGGGACACCAGGGTGATACACTTATATACACACCACACAGTCTGATCTCCTAAACACAGGGACACCAGGGTGATACACTTATATACACACCACGCAGTCTGATCTCCTAAACACAGGGACACCAGGGTGATACACTTATATACACACCACGCAGTCTGATCTCCTAAACACAGGGACACCAGGGTGATACACTTATATACACACCACGCAGTCTGATCTCCTAAACACAGGGACACCAGGGTGATACACTTCTATACACACCACACAGTCTGATCTCCTAAACACAGGGACACCAGGGTGATACACTTCTATACACACCACACAGTCTGATCTCCTAAACACAGGGACACCAGGGTGATACACTTCTATACACACCACACAGTCTGATCTCCTAAACACAGGGACACCAGGGTGATACACTTATATACACACCACGCAGTCTGATCTCCTAAACACAGGGACACCAGGGTGATACACTTCTATACACACCACACAGTCTGATCTCCTAAACACAGGGACACCAGGGTGATACACCTATATACACACCACACAGTCTGATCTCCTAAACACAGGGATACCAGGGTGATACACCTATATACACACCACACAGTCTGATCTCCTAAACACAGGGACACCAGGGTGATACACTAATATACACTCCACACAGTCTGATCTCCGAAACACAGGGACACCAGGGTGATACACTTCTATACACACCACACAGTCTGATCTCCTAAACACAGGGACACCAGGGTGATACACTAATATACACACCACACAGTCTGATCTCCTAAACACAGGGACACCAGGGTGATACACTTATATACACACCACACAGTCTGATCTCCTAAACACTGGGACACCAGGGTGATACACTTCTATACACACCACACAGTCTGATCTCTAAACACAGGGACACCAGAGTGATACACTTATATACACACCACACAGTCTGATCTCTAAACACAGGGACACCAGGGTGATACATTTATATATACCTCACACTGTCTGATCTCCGAAACACAGGGACACCAGGGTGATACACTTCTATACACACCACACAGTCTGATCTCCTAAACGCAGGGACACCAGGGTGATACACTAATATACACACCACACAGTCTGATCTCCTAAACACAGGGACACCAGGGTGATACACGTATATACACACCACACAGTCTGATCTCCTAAACACTGGGATACCAGGGTGATACACTTCTATACACACCACACAGTCTGATCTCTAAACACAGGGACACCAGGGTGATACACTTCTATACACACCACACAGCCTGATCTCCTAAACACAGGGACACCAGGGTGATACACTTATATACACACCGCACAGTCTGATCTCCTAAACACAGGGACACCAGGGTGATACACTTATATACACACCACACAGTCTGATCTCCTAAACACAGGGGCACCAGTGTGATACACTTATATACACACCACACAGTCTGATCTCCTAAACACAGGGACACCAGGGTGATACACTTCTATACACACCACACAGTCTGATCTCCTAAACACAGGGACACCAGGGTGATACACTTCTATACACACCACACAGTCTGATCTCCTAAACACAGGGACACCAGGGTGATACACTTATATACACACCACGCAGTCTGATCTCCTAAACACAGGGACACCAGGGTGATACACTTCTATACACACCACACAGTCTGATCTCCTAAACACAGGGACACCAGGTGATACACTTCTATACACACCACACAGTCTGATCTCCTAAACACAGGGACACCAGGGTGATACACTTCTATACACACCACACAGTCTGATCTCCTAAACACAGGGACACCAGGGTGATACACTTATATACACACCACGCAGTCTGATCTCCTAAACACAGGGACACCAGGGTGATACACTTCTATACACACCACACAGTCTGATCTCCTAAACACAGGGACACCAGGGTGATACACTTATATATACACCACACAGTCTGATCTCCTAAACACAAGGACACCAGGGTGATACCCACACACAAACACACACCACAGTCTGATCTCCTAAACACAGGGACACCAGTGTGATACACTTCTATACACACCACACAGTCTGATCTCCTAAACACAGGGACACCAGTGTGATACACTTCTATACACACCACACAGTCTGATCTCCTAAACACAAGGACACCAGGGTGATACCCACACACAAACACACACCACAGTCTGATCTCCTAAACACAGGGACACCAGTGTGATACACTTCTATACACACCACACAGTCTGATCTCCTAAACACAGGGAAACCAGGGTGATACCCACACACAAACACACACCACAGTCTGATCTCCTAAACACAGGGACACCAGGGTGATACACTTATATACACACCACACAGTCTGATCTCCTAAACAAGGGGACATCAGGGTGATACTCTTATATACACACCACACAGTCTGATCTCCTAAACACAGGGACACCAGGGTGATACACTTATATACACACCACACAGTCTGATCTCCTAAACACAGGGACACCAGGGTGATACACTTATATACACACCACACAGTCTGATCTCCTAAACACAGGGACACCAGGGTGATACACTTATATACACACCACACAGTCTGATCTCCTAAACACAGGGACACCAGGGTGATACACTTATATACACACCACACAGTCTGATCTCCTAAACACAGGGACACCAGGGTGATACACTTATATACACACCACACAGTCTGATCTCCTAAACACAGGGACACCAGGGTGATACACTTATATACACACCACGCAGTCTGATCTCCTAAACACAGGGACACCAGGGTGATACACTTATATACACACCACGCAGTCTGATCTCCTAAACACAGGGACACCAGGGTGATACACTTCTATACACACCACACAGTCTGATCTCCTAAACACAGGGACACCAGGGTGATACACTTCTATACACACCACACAGTCTGATCTCCTAAACACAGGGACACCAGGGTGATACACTTCTATACACACCACACAGTCTGATCTCCTAAACACAGGGACACCAGGGTGATACACTTCTATACACACCACGCAGTCTGATCTCCTAAACACAGGGACACCAGGGTGATACACTTCTATACACACCACACAGTCTGATCTCCTAAACACAGGGACACCAGGGTGATACACCTATATACACACCACACAGTCTGATCTCCTAAACACAGGGATACCAGGGTGATACACCTATATACACACCACACAGTCTGATCTCCTAAACACAGGGACACCAGGGTGATACACTAATATACACTCCACACAGTCTGATCTCCGAAACACAGGGACACCAGGGTGATACACTTCTATACACACCACACAGTCTGATCTCCTAAACACAGGGACACCAGGGTGATACACTAATATACACACCACACAGTCTGATCTCCTAAACACAGGGACACCAGGGTGATACACTTATATACACACCACACAGTCTGATCTCCTAAACACTGGGACACCAGGGTGATACACTTCTATACACACCACACAGTCTGATCTCTAAACACAGGGACACCAGAGTGATACACTTATATACACACCACACAGTCTGATCTCTAAACACAGGGACACCAGGGTGATACATTTATATATACCTCACACTGTCTGATCTCCGAAACACAGGGACACCAGGGTGATACACTTCTATACACACCACACAGTCTGATCTCCTAAACGCAGGGACACCAGGGTGATACACTAATATACACACCACACAGTCTGATCTCCTAAACACAGGGACACCAGGGTGATACACGTATATACACACCACACAGTCTGATCTCCTAAACACTGGGATACCAGGGTGATACACTTCTATACACACCACACAGTCTGATCTCTAAACACAGGGACACCAGGGTGATACACTTCTATACACACCACACAGCCTGATCTCCTAAACACAGGGACACCAGGGTGATACACTTATATACACACCGCACAGTCTGATCTCCTAAACACAGGGACACCAGGGTGATACACTTATATACACACCACACAGTCTGATCTCCTAAACACAGGGGCACCAGTGTGATACACTTATATACACACCACACAGTCTGATCTCCTAAACACAGGGACACCAGGGTGATACACTTCTATACACACCACACAGTCTGATCTCCTAAACACAGGGACACCAGGGTGATACACTTCTATACACACCACACAGTCTGATCTCCTAAACACAGGGACACCAGGGTGATACACTTATATACACACCACGCAGTCTGATCTCCTAAACACAGGGACACCAGGGTGATACACTTCTATACACACCACACAGTCTGATCTCCTAAACACAGGGACACCAGGGTGATACACTTCTATACACACCACACAGTCTGATCTCCTAAACACAGGGACACCAGGGTGATACACTTCTATACACACCACACAGTCTGATCTCCTAAACACAGGGACACCAGGGTGATACACTTATATACACACCACGCAGTCTGATCTCCTAAACACAGGGACACCAGGGTGATACACTTCTATACACACCACACAGTCTGATCTCCTAAACACAGGGACACCAGGGTGATACACTTATATATACACCACACAGTCTGATCTCCTAAACACAAGGACACCAGGGTGATACCCACACACAAACACACACCACAGTCTGATCTCCTAAACACAGGGACACCAGTGTGATACACTTCTATACACACCACACAGTCTGATCTCCTAAACACAGGGACACCAGTGTGATACACTTCTATACACACCACACAGTCTGATCTCCTAAACACAAGGACACCAGGGTGATACCCACACACAAACACACACCACAGTCTGATCTCCTAAACACAGGGACACCAGTGTGATACACTTCTATACACACCACACAGTCTGATCTCCTAAACACAGGGAAACCAGGGTGATACCCACACACAAACACACACCACAGTCTGATCTCCTAAACACAGGGACACCAGGGTGATACACTTATATACACACCACACAGTCTGATCTCCTAAACACGGGGACATCAGGGTGATACTCTTATATACACACCACACAGTCTGATCTCCTAAACACAGGGACACCAGGGTGATACACTTATATACACACCACACAGTCTGATCTCCTAAACACAGGGACACCAGGGTGATACACTTATATACACACCACACAGTCTGATCTCCTAAACACAGGGACACCAGGGTGATACACTTATATACACACCACACAGTCTGATCTCCTAAACACAGGGACACCAGGGTGATACACTTATATACACACCACACAGTCTGATCTCCTAAACACAGGGACACCAGGGTGATACACTTATATACACACCACGCAGTCTGATCTCCTAAACACAGGGACACCAGGGTGATACACTTATATACACACCACGCAGTCTGATCTCCTAAACACAGGGACACCAGGGTGATACACTTATATACACACCACGCAGTCTGATCTCCTAAACACAGGGACACCAGGGTGATACACTTCTATACACACCACACAGTCTGATCTCCTAAACACAGGGACACCAGGGTGATACACTTCTATACACACCACACAGTCTGATCTCCTAAACACAGGGACACCAGGGTGATACACTTCTATACACACCACACAGTCTGATCTCCTAAACACAGGGACACCAGGGTGATACACTTCTATACACACCACGCAGTCTGATCTCCTAAACACAGGGACACCAGGGTGATACACTTCTATACACACCACACAGTCTGATCTCCTAAACACAGGGACACCAGGGTGATACACCTATATACACACCACACAGTCTGATCTCCTAAACACAGGGATACCAGGGTGATACACCTATATACACACCACACAGTCTGATCTCCTAAACACAGGGACACCAGGGTGATACACTAATATACACTCCACACAGTCTGATCTCCGAAACACAGGGACACCAGGGTGATACACTTCTATACACACCACACAGTCTGATCTCCTAAACACAGGGACACCAGGGTGATACACTAATATACACACCACACAGTCTGATCTCCTAAACACAGGGACACCAGGGTGATACACTTATATACACACCACACAGTCTGATCTCCTAAACACTGGGACACCAGGGTGATACACTTCTATACACACCACACAGTCTGATCTCTAAACACAGGGACACCAGAGTGATACACTTATATACACACCACACAGTCTGATCTCTAAACACAGGGACACCAGGGTGATACATTTATATATACCTCACACTGTCTGATCTCCGAAACACAGGGACACCAGGGTGATACACTTCTATACACACCACACAGTCTGATCTCCTAAACGCAGGGACACCAGGGTGATACACTAATATACACACCACACAGTCTGATCTCCTAAACACAGGGACACCAGGGTGATACACGTATATACACACCACACAGTCTGATCTCCTAAACACTGGGATACCAGGGTGATACACTTCTATACACACCACACAGTCTGATCTCTAAACACAGGGACACCAGGGTGATACACTTCTATACACACCACACAGCCTGATCTCCTAAACACAGGGACACCAGGGTGATACACTTATATACACACCGCACAGTCTGATCTCCTAAACACAGGGACACCAGGGTGATACACTTATATACACACCACACAGTCTGATCTCCTAAACACAGGGGCACCAGTGTGATACACTTATATACACACCACACAGTCTGATCTCCTAAACACAGGGACACCAGGGTGATACACTTCTATACACACCACACAGTCTGATCTCCTAAACACAGGGACACCAGGGTGATACACTTCTATACACACCACACAGTCTGATCTCCTAAACACAGGGACACCAGGGTGATACACTTATATACACACCACGCAGTCTGATCTCCTAAACACAGGGACACCAGGGTGATACACTTCTATACACACCACACAGTCTGATCTCCTAAACACAGGGACACCAGGGTGATACACTTCTATACACACCACACAGTCTGATCTCCTAAACACAGGGACACCAGGGTGATACACTTCTATACACACCACACAGTCTGATCTCCTAAACACAGGGACACCAGGGTGATACACTTATATACACACCACGCAGTCTGATCTCCTAAACACAGGGACACCAGGGTGATAGACTTCTATACACACCACACAGTCTGATCTCCTAAACACAGGGACACCAGGGTGATACACCTATATACACACCACACAGTCTGATCTCCTAAACACAGGGACACCAGGGTGATACACATATATACACACCACACAGTCTGATCTCCTAAACACTGGGACACCAGGGTGATACACTTCTATACACACCACACAGTCTGATCTCTAAACACAGGGACACCAGGGTGATACACTTCTATACACACCACACAGTCTGATCTCCGAAACACAGGGACACCAGGGTGATACACTTCTATACACACCACACAGTCTGATCTCCTAAACACAGGGACACCAGGGTGATACACTAATATACACACCACACAGTCTGATCCCCTAAACACAGGGACACCAGGGTGATACACTTATATACACACCACACAGTCTGATCTCCTAAACACTGGGACACCAGGGTGATACACTTCTATACACACCACACAGTCTGATCTCTAAACACAGGGACACCAGGGTGATACACTTCTATACACACCACACAGCCTGATCTCCTAAACACAGGGACACCAGGGTGATACACTTATATACACACCGCACAGTCTGATCTCCTAAACACAGGGACACCAGGGTGATACACTTATATACACACCACACAGTCTGATCTCCTAAACACAGGGGCACCAGTGTGATACACTTATATACACACCACACAGTCTGATCTCCTAAACACAGGGACACCAGGGTGATACACTTCTATACACACCACACAGTCTGATCACCTAAACACAGGGTCACCAGGGTGATACACTTATATACACACCACACAGTCTGATCTCCTAAACACAGGGACACCAGGGTGATACACTTCTATACACACCACACAGTCTGATCTCCTAAACACAGGGACACCAGGGTGATACACTAATATACACACCACACAGTCTGATCTCCTAAACACAGGGACACCAGGGTGATACACTAATATACACACCACACAGTCTGATCTCCTAAACACAGGGACACCAGGGTGATACACTTCTATACACACCACACAGTCTGATCTCTAAACACAGGGACACCAGGGTGATACACTTCTATACACACCGCACAGCCTGATCTCCTAAACACAGGGACACCAGGGTGATACACTTATATACACACCGCACAGTCTGATCTCCTAAACACAGGGACACCAGGGTGATACACTTATATACACACCACACAGTCTGATCTCCTAAACACAGGGGCACCAGTGTGATACACTTATATACACACCACACAGTCTGATCTCCTAAACACAGGGACACCAGGGTGATACACTTCTATACACACACCACACAGTCTGATCACCTAAACACAGGGTCACCAGGGTGATACACTTATATACACACCACACAGTCTGATCTCCTAAACACAGGGACACCAGGGTGATACACTTCTATACACACCACACAGTCTGATCACCTAAACACAGGGACACCGGGGTGATACACTTATATACACCCCACATAGTCTGATCTCTTAAACACAGGGACATCAGGGTGATACATTTATATACACACCACACAGTCTGATCTCCTAAACACAGGGACACCAGCGTGATACACTTATATACACCCCACACAGTCTGATCCCCTAAACACAGGGACACCAGGGTGATACACTTCTATACACACCGCACAGTCTGATCTCCTAAACACAGGGACCCCAGGGTGATACACTTCTATACACACCACACAGTCTGATCACCTAAACACAGGGTCACCGGGGTGATACACTTATATACACACCACACAGTCTGATCTCCTAAACACAGGGTCACCAGGGTGATACACTTATATACACACCACACAGTCTGATCACCTAAACACAGAGACACCAGGGTGATACACTTATATACACACCACACAGTCTGATCTCCTAAACACAGGGTCACCAGGGTGATACACTTATATACACACCACACAGTCTGATCACCTAAACACAGAGACACCAGGGTGATACACTTCTATACACACCACACAGTCTGATCTCCTAAACACAGGGTCACCAGGGTGATACACTTATATACACACCACACAGTCTGATCTCCTAAACACAGGGTCACCAGGGTGATACACTTATATACACACCACACAGTCTGATCACCTAAACACAGGGAC
Organism: Rhinophrynus dorsalis; assembly: GCA_037306005.1. Taxonomy (NCBI): domain Eukaryota; kingdom Metazoa; phylum Chordata; class Amphibia; order Anura; family Rhinophrynidae; genus Rhinophrynus; species Rhinophrynus dorsalis. The sequence goes on along the minus strand of JBBDGT010000031.1, from coordinate 1,930 downwards.
ACCAGGGTGATACACTTATATACACAGCACACAGTCTGATCACCTAAACACAGGGTCACCAGGGTGATACACTTATATACACAGCACACAGTCTGATCTCCTAAACACAGGGACACCAGGGTGATACACTTATATACACACCGCACAGTGTGATCTCCTAAACACAGGGTCACCAGGGTGATACACTTATATACACACCACACAGTCTAATCTCCTAAACACAGGGACACCAGGGTGATACACTTCTATACACACCACACAGTCTGATGTCCTAAACACAGGGAAACCAGGGTGATACACTTATATACACACCACACAGTCTGATCTCCTAAACACAGGGACACCAGGGTGATACACTTCTATACACACCACACAGTCTGATCTCCTAAACACAGGGACACCAGGATGGGGAAGAGGAACAGAGGGGTTTGGGTCTCAAAGGAGGACAATTGGGAGATATGTATGTGTATGCATGTAATGAAATGTCATTAACCCCTTTGAGTGCCAGAGAGGTACCCAACGCATTGTGTTGGATACCTGTCTGTCACTCATTGGGTTAACCAGTGAGTGCCTGAGGGGTATACGATGCATAACTGCGCACCCCTGGCACTCTCTCAGTCGGATTACGAGACGTGCGCTGGTGACTGCAAGCACTGCATGCACCCTGCCCAGCAGCTTCTTTGACTGCTCACTGCTCTGCTGGTAGTGGTTACTTACTGGCCCGGTATGCTGAGTGACGGATCGCGCACTGAAGATACCGGCAGCCGGGGCTAAGCTTAGCTATCCTCAGACATCCTGATGGCTGCCGATGTCATTTGAGGCCAGGCAAGGAAGGCGGCACTGACTTAGTGAGGCACCTGGCAGTATGAGCACAGCAGAGCTCATTGTGCAAGCACCACTGCCGTGGACAGCCGACAGCCTACTCCCACCCCCTGCATCACAGCACAATGAAATGAACTGAGGCGCTCTGTCTGAATTTTATGGTGTAATTAGAGATACCAGGCAGCAGAAGGAGACCAATTTGACCAGTAACACAAGTCTTCTCAGGTGCAGCACTGATATGTGTTCTTGCTTTGGAATCAGCAGCAGCAGGATTCAGCCTCACACTTCTCAGAGTGACAGGCGGAGTATGGTACGTTGCGTGCGTGCACATATTATATAAGTATGGCACACACGTCAGTGAATAGGCTGATGACACCACTCAGCTGATCACGTAGCTTGCGTGGTGCCGTGCCTCTTAGGATGCTGGAGCGTCAGCAGTATGGGCAAAACAGGGAACAGGACAGGAAAACGGGACACATTGCTAGACGGGGCGGTACAACGGGTTTGGGTCCTAAAATCGGGACTGTCCCACATAAATCGGGACAGTTGGCTGGTATGAATCTGCCCATTTTTTTGACAAGTCCCCACCTTCCCTCATCTCAAACCCGCCCACTTCTATGAAGCCCCACCCACACTGAAATGCAAATTGTGTCATTTGACTACTCTGTTTATCACAAGGCGACACATTCTTCTTAACCCTTTAAGCACCACAATGAGTTGCTCACCCTACCGGTCCTTAAAGGGTTAATTATTCTCTATCATCCTGTTGGGTTTTCATTCAAAGAAAATACAAATACCATCAATTTAATTCTAGAAAGCTGCTGATCTGTTTAAAATAAATGCATGCAATCCTCAGAATAAACCTATTATATAAGACAGTGCTTATATTAAATAACCCATTTTTAAGCACATCCCATGATGAGTAAATGAGTTGGCCTTATCAGGAACAGAACTTTGTGAACAACAGCTTTGCACTTTGGTGCCCTGAAGCACAGAGCAACGTCTTCCAGTTTGGGAGATCAAATCAAAATAGGATTATTCCACGCTACATCAGCTATTGAAGGTAAGTTCTTACTTTGTGTCTCTGGCTGTTAGTGTAGTTTTGTCC
>JBBDGT010000113.1:0-20134 GCA_037306005.1 Rhinophrynus dorsalis | reverse complement strand
GCCTCTTAGTAGCCGTCGGGTCTGGGGACTGACAGCGCAGGCGCGCAGACTTCACTATGGAAGATGTCTGCGCTGTTTCCTGGCTGTCAGACCCGGAAGCAGTGTATAATTCTCATTATCGCGGATAATAATTCTGAGCGACTAGCGCTATTGAGCAGGAAGTCGCCAGATGAGTATTTATTTGGGCCAGATTTATTCAGGGGTGGTAGTTCTGCTTTAAATATTAAGTGTTAATATCCCTTTAAAAGCCCCGTTTAAATGACTGGGAATTTAGGGAATATTTTATTTGATCGCACTGCTGCAGTTGGCTTGCCCCAGAATTGAACATTTTTTATGTTCCTGAATAAAAGGCCCAAATACGTTCTAGGATCAGATTCTAGAGACACTGAACAAACGCAGAGAGCGGAGTTATCGTCTTTATTCTCTATTCTGCGTTTTACCGGCAGCAGCCGGACGACCGGATCCAAATCCACCTTCCACGCAGGTTTTCCTCCTAATGCAGCTTCGCTTGATAAACACTTCTGGGTGGCCTGTGCTGTCGGATTACCTTACCAGCGAGGAATTTATGGAAACCCCAGCTAATATGTTTAAGATGACCTCGGTTAATGGAAGATGCCTTTTTCATTCACACACACACGTCTTGTGCATTGGATTATTTGGGAGAAGCAACTCGAATTAATGGCAAAATTATATTGTGAAAAACTATATAATACAGAGCTTTTCACAGAGAGTAAAACAAGGGAACTCCCACCACCAAAACATGCGTCATTAACTTGGAGTGCCACAGGGGTACACAACACATTGCACTCTGGCACTCAAAGGGTTAAAAGTCAAAGCAGTTAATGCATTTTTTATCAAACATTTCTGCAACATCACCATCGTGAACCCCAGCAGATCAGCGCGGAGGCGAAATGGGGTTCTGTAGTAGTGTGTGCCAGGAGAGAGACTCCACTGTGGGACACTGGTGTCACCGTTCAGTGTCATTGGACCATTGTATTCTTTAGTGAAGCACTTCCAAGCCCAACACGTAATTCACTGGACACCCTTCTTGTGCTTTAACCCCTTAAGGATAGCCGATCGTTCATGCGGCCGTCACTTAAGGACCATGGACCGCGTCTTCCTTTACGTCCACATCTGGTTCAGGGCATCTCGAATGGCGTGCAGCCACACAGCGAGCCCTGAATTCCATGACGGTCCTGGCACGTCATGGGTCCTTAACTCAAATCTACCCATGATGTGCCAGGACCGTCAAGGCTCGTTAAGGGGTCAAATTGTAGACCAAAACAAACAGTGATTATGATTGCTTTTGTTGCATTTTATAATGACTGAGAATATTTTGCTCCTATAAAATTTGTATTTCTTTAAAAAAATTGTGCATTGCACATAAAAATTTTCATTGCTTCTAATTTCCCATTGCTACTATAAATGTGCATTTCTTCTAAACAAAAATATCAGTGATAAAAAAATTCTCATTGCTTTTGCAGAGGTTTAGAAATGATAATAAAATGATGTATTTCTATGCAAAACTTTTACACACAAAGCTACTTTTTAAAAAAACAATGCAATTCGTTTTAGCGAATTAAAGGGGTGGTATACCCTAATTATGAAACAAAAATATGTTGCAGTGTTTTTCCTGTTAAGAAAACCAGAATACTAAAATTCTGGGAGAGGCATCTTTAAAAAGTTATTAAAAAGATAACTGGGCATTTTTCAGTTCAAGATGTTTTTTGCAAGGTGGCACTGTTGCTATATCCATCTATGGGAAGTTTGTGTCTATGACACGTAGCTCTTTACTGGAAGTAATATCAGCAGCACCATCTGGTGCCAATACGTCTTGCCAAGTTATCTTTTTAATAACTTGTGAATGAACCATCTCCAAACACTTGGTGTATCCTGATCTTACTCAGTAGGAAAAGTCCCCAAACAGCTATTTTTTATATTCATGGTATACTGACCCCTTAACAAAAACACACATGAAGCTAAATACATCCTATATAATAATCCGCCACATGTGTGTTTGTCTGATGCAGACATGTGCAGTAGAGACTGCCCGAACACAGCAAACGCAGGACAGAGATGCAGTCATGCGCAGCAGACACTGCAGGACAGAGATGCAGTCATGCGCAGCAGACACTGCAGGACAGAGATGCAGTCATGCGCAGCAGACACTGCAGGACAGAGATGCAGTCATGCGCAGCAGACACTGCAGGCCAGAGATGTGCAGTAGAGACTGCGCGAACGCAGTGAACGCAGAAAGCTGTTCTTACATGCCGTAACGCACTTTGGTCCATGTACACGGCTTTTACACTAGTTACCAAATAATAGAATTACTTATTCGTCCTGCAGTTTTTAAATTCAGTTTTATTAAGTAGGGCCTCAGATGTCTGTAACAGCCACGCATACAACCTGCAATGATTTTGAGACACAAACCTCTGGTTGCACCCAGCTGGCTGCCAGCCGGGGGTCAGTTATCTGATCACCTGACCAGTTGACTGGGCCCATTGTGGGCTCCACAGAGCAGCCCCAGACTCCATCGAATTCCCCACAGGAGAACAGTAAAGTAGATAATTCCCTTTAAGGCACTGATGGACGAAAGCCATGTTGACTTGTGACACGGTGAAACGTGCCAGTGTAAATAGCCTTATATGGCGCAATGACACCAAACCCGCCGTTGTTTTTTAAGTACTGGAAATGCCGAGATGAAGTTGATATTTTAACCCTTTGAGTGCCAGAGGGGTACACAATGCATTGCTCTGAAATGCATTGCTTGCCTCTCTGTCACTCAAAGGGTTAATGACTTTCTTCTCATTTAGGGTTTTTAATGCTGTGATGCTGTTCAAGTGGTCAGCTGCTTCTATTCTCTGAAATCCAGTGGTACAACCAGTCAAAATACACAGCCCATAATGACAGGAACAAATATTTGAGGATAATAACATATGTGGTCTCTGAAGGTCAAAGGGCACTAGCGTCTGGTGATAAGATATTATATTGTATTTAACAGTTTCAGCTGCTCACTAGACAGTTTCCCTCTTACCGCCAGGAATTAAATGGCTCACGGAGAGCGCAGTCATTAGTCAGTCATTTTAATGAGAGATGTTATGATAAGTCGAGGATGTTAAAGTCTTTTTTGTGTTGTATATATAGTCTCAGACATTCCATGTTGTTTAACCCATGATGAGCTACACAGTTTGTGTGTAGTTAATTATTGTCTGTTGGTCAGCGTTAAATATGAATTATAGTGAAACTGAAATAATTTTAATAAGAAACAGTTTGGGCTTAACATCAGTAAATATACAGAATAAACGTAAGGAAGGTAAGATAGATTTGTTCACAAGCCATAATGTACTCACTTGTATAGAAAGCTTTTGCAAAGAATGTTTTTTAAGGTACTGAGTCTGAGGTTCAAAAATGTGGTGACACATACAGAAATGGGGATTCAGTTAAATAGAAACATAATTCAGATACCCTAGTGGGCATCCATTTCAACCCAAAACAATAGATACCTGCATTAAGGTTTTATATTACCACTCACAGGTGTAAACAAAGGATGAACATAATGTTCTGAAACGTAAGCTGCTGGGCTATGGAGTGTTTCACATGGGTGACTATCTCCTCACATGAATGTATGAGTCCAACAGACTGTATTATTACTGTATCACACAGGAACGCAGTATAAAGATACAGCAGGACAGATCTGTACAGAGGTCTATGGGACTGCATTATTACTGTATCACACAGGAACGCTGTATAAAGATACAGCAGGACAGATCTGTACAGAGGTCTATGGGACTGTATTATTACTGTATCGCACAGGAACGCAGTATAAAGATACATCAGGACAGATCTGTACAGAGACCTATGGGACTGTATTATTACTGTGTCACACAGGAACGCAGTATAAAGATACAGCAGGACAGATCTGTACAGAGGCCTATGGGACTGTATTATTATTGTATCACACAGGAACGCAGTATAAAGATACAGCAGGACAGATCTGTACAGAGGTCTATGGGACTGTATTATTACTGTATCGCACAGGAACCCATTATAAAGATACAGCAGGACAGATCTGTACAGAGGTCTATGGGGCTGTATTATTATTGTATCACACAGGAACACAGTATAAAGATACAGCAGTACAGATATGTACAGAGGTCTATGGGACTGTATTATTACTGTATCACACAGGAACACAGTATAAAGATACAGCAGTACAGATCTGTACAGAGGTCTATGGGACTGTATTATTACTGTATCACACAGGAACACAGTATAAAGATACAGCAGGACAGATCTGTACAGAGGTCTATGGGGACTGTATTATTACTGTATCGCACAGGAACGCAGTATAAAGATACAGCAGGACAGATCTGTACAGAGACCTATGGGACTGTATTATCACTGTATCGTACAGGAACGCAGTATAAAGATACAGCAGGACAGATCTGTACAGAGGCCTATGGCCTGTATTATTACTGTATCACACAGGAACGCAGTATAATGATACAGCAGGACAGATCTGTACAGAGACCTATGGGACTGTATTATCACTGTATCGCACAGGAACACAGTATAAAGATACAGCAGGACAGATCTGTACAGAGGCCTATGGCCTGTATTATTACTGTATCACACAGGAACACAGTATAAAGATACAACAGGACAGATCTGTAAAGAGGTCTATGGGACTGTACTATTAATGTATCACACAGGAACGCAGTATAAATATACAGCAGGACAGATCTGTACAGAGACCTATGGGACTGTATTATTACTGTATCACACAGGAACGCAGTATAAAGATACAGCAGAACAGATCTGTACAGAGGTCTATGGGACTGTATTATTACTGTATCGCACAGGAACGCAGTATAAATATACAGCAGGACAGATCTGTACAGAGGCCTATGGGACTGTATTATTACTGTATCGCACAGGAAAGCAGTATAAAGATACAGCAGGACAGATCTGTACAGAGACCTATGGGACTGTATTATTACTGTATCACACAGGAACGCAGTATAAAGATACAGCAGGACAGATCTGTACAGAGGTCTATGGGGCTGTATTATTACTGTATCACACAGGAACGCAGTATAAAGATACAGCAGGACAGATCTGTACAGAGGTCTATGGGACTGTATTATTACTGTATCACACAGGAATGCAGTATAAAGATACAGCAGGACAGATCTGTACAGAGGTCTATGGGACTGTATTATTACTGTATCACACAGGAACGCAGTATAAAGATACAGCAGGACAGATCTGTACAGAGGTCTATGGGACTGTATTATTACTGTATCACACAGGAACGCAGTATAAAGATACAGCAGGACAGATCTGTACAGAGGCCTATTTGACTGTATTATTACTGTATCACACAGGAATGCAGTATAAAGATACAGCAGGACAGATCTATAGAGAGGCCTATGGGACTGTATTATTACTGTATCACACAGGAACGCAGTATATAGATCCATCAGGACAGATCTGTACAGAGGTCTATGGGACTGTATTATTACTGTATCACACAGGAACGCAGTATAAATATACAGTAGGACAGATCTGTACAGAGGCCTATGGGACTGTATTATTACTGTATCACACAGGAACGCAGTATAAAGATACAGCAGGGCAGATCTGTACAGAGGTCTATGGGACTGTATTATTACTGTATCACACAGGAACGCAGTATAAAGATACAGCAGGACAGATCTGTACAGAGGCCTATGGGACTGTATTATTACTGTATCACACAGGAACACAGTATAAAGATACAGCAGGACAGATCTGTACAGAGGCCTATTTGACTGTATTATTACTGTATCACACAGGAATGCAGTATAAAGATACAGCAGGACAGATCTATAGAGAGGCCTATGGGACTGTATTATTACTGTATCACACAGGAACGCAGTATATAGATCCATCAGGACAGATCTGTACAGAGGTCTATGGGACTGTATTATTACTGTATCACACAGGAACGCAGTATAAATATACAGTAGGACAGATCTGTACAGAGGCCTATGGGACTGTATTATTACTGTATCACACAGGAACGCAGTATAAAGATACAGCAGGGCAGATCTGTACAGAGGTCTATGGGACTGTATTATTACTGTATCACACAGGAACGCAGTATAAAGATACAGCAGGACAGATCTGTACAGAGGCCTATGGGACTGTATTATTACTGTATCACACAGGAACACAGTATAAAGATACACAGGACAGATCTGTACAGAGGTCTATGGACTGTATTATTACTGTATCACACAGGAACGCAGTATAAAGATACAGCAGGACAGATCTGTACAGAGGCCTATGGACTGTATTATTACTGTATCACACAGGAACGCAGTATAAAGATACAGCGGGACAGATCTGTACAGAGGTCTATAGGACTGTATTATTACTGTATCACACAGGAACGCTGTATAAAGATACAGCGGGACAGATCTGTACAGAGGTCTATAGGACTGTATTATTACTGTATCACACAGGAACGCAGTATAAAGATACAGGAGGACAGATCTGTACAGAGACCTATAGGACCGGTACTGAATTGCACAGATTTAATGAGGTCCTAAGGCAGAGTTTGTAGAATGTATCGCTAATCCACTACCCAGCAGTTGTATGGAGGGCAGTGACACTAGCTCCATGCCCACTTACAGATGTGCTCTGCAGTCATGCGCAATAGAGACTGCCCGCTCTGCAGGAATGCGCAGTAGAGACTGCCTGAACGCACCGCGGATGATACGGAGCGGGACACTCAGAATTCAGACTGAAGTTCTCTCTGCGCACCTTCCTGGTACCAGACTATCTCAGGAAGGTGAGCAGAGAGGACTCTGGTGTGAATTTAGAGCGGCCTGCTCCGTATCAGCCGCTGCGCGTTCGGGTAGTCAGTATTGCGCGTGACTGCAGGCAATCCAGTGAGAAGAGAGGATACGGCCACCAGCTGAGGTCACTGGGTGAAAGTCTGGTCTGTGCACACGGGTTTTTCATCTAGTTTCACATATCAGAGTTTCCTCCATTAGAACTTATCTTCCTACTAATCCAGCGATGACCTGTGTCTGTAATACAGAAGGGTGGACATGTGTCATAGCGATATCTTAACCTCCAGCCGCACAGGGGTTAAATATATCTCGTTAAAATGGCTCTTCTGGTATTTCAACCTCCAACCACAGCTCAATAACACCAAAATATAACAGTAAATTATTATTATTTTTTATTTATATAGCGCCAACTAATTCCGCAGCGCTGTACAATAGGGTAAAACTTCTGTTTATATAGTAAGATGTTTTATTATCTTTATTCTGGAATAGCAACAGCAGTAGGATCACTAGTAACTGTAATTAACTGCACCACCTAGAGGTAACAGTATTATATACATAGTAACATTATAATAAAGTGACATTATTGCTTCCTCTCAATCACTCGTCTCTTTTGTCACAGGATATGTCTGCCTGTCTTTCTATAAGTCTGTGTCTGTCTGTCTGTTTCTCTTCTTCTGTGTCTCTCTTTCTCACATGCTGTCTCACTATCTCTGTGTATGTTACTTCTCTGTCTGCCTGTCTCTCTCTCTCTCAATGTCTTACTCTCAAACGCTTTCTTTCCCCCTGTCCCTCTTTCTCTCTCTCTCGCTCTCTCTCTCCCTCTCTCTGTCTCTCTCTCCCTCCCTGTCTCTCCTCTCTCTCTCTCTCCCTCCCTCTCTGTCTCCCCCTCTCTCTCCCTCTCTCTGTCTCTCTTTCTGTCTCTCTCTCTCCCTCTCTCCTCTCTCTCTGCCTCTCTCTCCTCTCTCTCTGTCTCTCCCCCTCTCTCTATCTCTTTCTATCTCTCTCTCTCTCTCTCTCTCTCTCTCTCTGTCTCTCCCCCTCTCTCTCTCTCCCTCTCCCTCCCTCTCTGTCTCTCCCCCCTCTCTCCCTCCCTCTCTGTCTCTCCCCCCTCTCTCCCTCTCTCTCTCTCTCCCTCTCTGTCTCTCTCTCTCTAATCCAGTCTATTTCTACACTTGCACATCTCTATTGGAAATAAATGTGTTTTAATATCATTAGGAAACAAAAACAAAGCCTATTTCTCCGTCTTCAGGACTATTTTAGTGAATTGTAACTATTTGGTAAATAAATATTGCTTTGGTTTTGCTAAAAACAGTAGATGAACAAGCTGAAGCGTTTGAAATGTCTTGTTTTACATCTGGAGCTCTGCCCCGAACAGTAACCAACAACATTGTTTTATTTTAGGGAAAGACTTTGTCCTTTTGGATTTATTAACTGTATGAACGCTCTGTTTGTTTTACTTGTTCTTGTCTGGCAGGCGCGAGGACAGCTGCAATGAATTGCACACTAATTGCACAGATTTAATGAGGTCCCAAGGCAGAGTTTGTAGACTGAATCGCTAATCCACTACCCAGCAGTTGTATGGAGGGAACTGGCGCCAGATCCATGCCCACTTACAGATGTGCCAGTCAGCTTGAAACAGTCTTACCTTTCCCCTTACCTTCTTCTCACGAGGGTGACCCTGATAGACCCCCTAACACGGGGTAGACTTCTTTTGCTGGTTGGGGATGTTGGGATTTGTAGTGTAAGAGACTTTCTACTCCTGTCCTAAACGCTATTTATATAAATAAGAAGAGCAGTTGGGAGGGGGGTACTTCTTGTTCACACCTGAATAACTGAATGGATGAGGTGTGGGTGTAGTCTGAGGGATTTCTGTTATATTGGTGCGATTATTTGGAGTAATTTCCTTATATTGCGAGAATGGTTGGAGGTATTATAGTTACACTGGGGGGTTGGTTGGGGGATTTTGTTATATTGGTAGGTAGGTTGGGGGATTTTGTTATATTGGTAGGTATGTTGGGGGTTGGTTGGAAGATTTTGTTATATTGGTAGGTAGGTTGGGGGGTTGGTTGGGGGATTTTGTTATAATGATAGGTAGGTTGGGGGATTTTGTTATATTGGTAGGTAGGTTGGGGGTTGGTTGGGGGATTTTGTTATATTGGTAGGTAGGTTGGGGGATTTTGTTATATTAGTAGGTAGGTTGGGGGGTTGGTTGGGGGATTTTGTTATAATGATAGGTTGGTTGGGGGATTTTGTTATATTGGTAGGTAGGTTGGGGGATTTTGTTATATTGGTAGGTAGGTTGGGGGTTGGTTGGAAGATTTTGTTATATTGGTAGGTAGGTTGGGGGGTTGGTTGGGGGATTTTGTTATAATGATAGGTAGGTTGGGGGATTTTGTTATATTGGTAGGTAGGTTGGGGGTTGGTTGGGGGGTTGGTTGGGGGATTTTGTTATAATGATAGGTTGGTTGGGGGATTTTGTTATATTGGTAGGTAGGTTGGGGGATTTTGTTATATTGGTAGGTAGGCTGGGGGTTAGTTGGGGGATTTTGTTATATTGGTAGGTAGGCTGGGGGTTAGTTGGGGGATTTTGTTATATTGGTAGGTAGGCTGGGGGTTGGTTGGGGGATTTTGTTATATTGGTAGGTAGGTTGGGGGGTTGGTTGGGGGATTTTGTTATATTGGTAGGTAGGTTGGGGTGTTGTTTGGGGGATTTTGTTATATTGGTAGGTAGGCTGGGGGTTGGTTGGGGGATTTTGTTATATTGGTAGGTAGGTTGGGGGATTTTGTTATATTGGTAGGTAGGTTGGAGGGTTGGTTGGGGGATTTTGTTATATTGGTAGGTAGGTTGGGGGGTCGGTTGGGGGATTTTGTTATATTGGTAGGTAGGCTGGGGGTTGGTTGGGGGATTTTGTTATATTGGTAGGTAGGTTGGGGGATTTTGTTATATTGGTAGGTAGGTTGGAGGGTTGGTTGGGGGATTTTGTTATATTGGTAGGTAGGTTGGGGGGTCGGTTGGGGGATTTTGTTATATTGGTAGGTAGGTTGTGGTTGGTTGGGGGATTTTGTTATATTGGTAGGTTGGCTTGGGGGTATTTTCAATATATTGGTAGCTTCTTTTTGCTATACTGGTAGGTTGTTTAGGGGTATTTTAGTTTAATGGTAGGTAAATTGGGGTTATTTGTGCTATACTGGTAGGTTGGTTGGGGGTATTTTCGCTATACTGATAGGTTGTTAGGGGTATTTGCGCTACACTGGTAGGTTGTTAGGGGTATTTGTGCTATACTGGTAGGTTGTTAGGGGTATTAGTGCTATACTGGTAGGTTGTTAGGGGTATTTGTGCTACACTGGTAGGTTGTTAGGGGTATTAGTGCTATACTGGTAGGTTGTTAGGGGTATTTGTGCTATACTGGTAGGTTGTTAGGGGTATTTGTGCTACACTGGTAGGTTGTTAGGGGTATTAGTGCTATACTGGTAGGTTGTTAGGGGTATTTGTGCTACACTGGTAGGTTGTTAGGGGTATTAGTGCTATACTGGTAGGTTGTTAGGGGTATTAGTGCTATACTGGTAGGTTGTTAGTGGTATTTGTGCTATACTAGTAGGTTGTTAGGGGTATTAGTGCTATACTGGTAGGTGGTTAGGGGTATTTGTGCTATACTGGTAGGTTGTTAGGGGTATTAGTGCTATACTGGTAGGTTGTTAGGGGTATTTGTGCTATACTGGTAGGTTGTTAGGGGTATTAGTGCTATACTGGTAGGTTGTTAGGGGTATTAGTGCTATACTGGTAGGTTGTTAGGGGTATTAGTGCTACACTGGTAGGTTGTTAGGGGTATTTGTGCTATACTAGTAGGTTGTTAGGGGTATTTGTGCTATACTGGTAGGTTGTTAGGGGTATTTGTGCTATACTAGTAGGTTGTTAGGGGTATTAGTGCTATACTGGTAGGTTGTTAGGGGTATTTGTGCTATACTGGTAGGTTGTTAGGGGTATTAGTGCTATACTGGTAGGTTGTTAGGGGTATTAGTGCTATACTGGTAGGTTGTTAGGGGTATTAGTGCTACACTGGTAGGTTATTAGGGGTATTTGTGCTATACTGGTAGGTTGTTAGGGGTATTTGTGCTATACTGGTAGGTTGTTAGGGGTATTTGTGCTATACTAGTAGGTTGTTAGGGGTATTAGTGCTATACTGGTAGGTTGTTAGGGGTATTAGTGCTATACTAGTAGGTTGTTAGGGGTATTAGTGCTATACTGGTAGGTTGTTAGGGGTATTTGTGCTACACTGGTAGGTTGTTAGGGGTATTTGTGCTATACTGGTAGGTTGTTAGGGGTATTTGCGCTACACCGGTAGGTTGTTAGGGGTATTTGTGCTATATTGGTAGGTGGTTAGGGGTATTTGTGCTATACTGGTAGGTTGTTAGGGGTATTAGTGCTATACTGGTAGGTTGTTAGGGGTATTTTTGCTATACTGGTAGGTGGTTAGGGGTATTTTTGCTATACTGGTAGGTTGTTAGGGGTATTTGTGCTATACTGGTAGGTGGTTAGGGGTATTAGTGCTATACTGGTAGGTTGTTAGGGGTATTAGTGCTATACTGGTAGGTTGTTAGGGGTATTAGTGCTATACTGGTAGGTGGTTAGGGGTATTTTTGCTATACTGGTAGGTTGTTAGGGGTATTTGTGCTATACTGGTAGGTTGTTAGGGGTATTAGTGCTATACTGGTAGGTTGTTAGGGGTATTAGTGCTATACTGGTAGGTTGTTAGGGGTATTTGTGCTACACTGGTAGGTTGTTAGGGGTATTAGTGCTATACTGGTAGGTGGTTAGGGGTATTAGTGCTATACTGGTAGGTGGTTAGGGGTATTAGTGCTATACTGGTAGGTTGTTAGGGGTATTTGTGCTATACTGGTAGGTTGTTAGGGGTATTTGTGCTATACTGGTAGGTTGTTAGGGGTATTTGTGCTATACTGGTAGGTTGTTAGGGGTATTTGTGCTATACTGGTAGGTTGTTAGGGGTATTAGTGCTATACTGGTAGGTTGTTAGGGGTATTAGTGCTATACTGGTAGGTTGTTAGGGGTATTTTTGCTATACTGGTAGGTTGTTAGGGGTATTTGTGCTACACTGGTAGGTTGTTAGGGGTATTAGTGCTATACTGGTAGGTTGTTAGGGGTATTAGTGCTATACTGGTAGGTTGTTAGGGGTATTAGTGCTATACTGGTAGGTTGTTAGGGGTATTAGTGCTATACTGGTAGGTTGTTAGGGGTATTAGTGCTACACTGGTAGGTTGTTAGGGGTATTTGTGCTATACTGGTAGGTTGTTAGGGGTATTAGTGCTATACTGGTAGGTTGTTAGGGGTATTAGTGCTACACTGGTAGGTTGTTAGGGGTATTTGTGCTATACTGGTAGGTTGTTAGGGGTATTAGTGCTATACTGGTAGGTTGTTAGGGGTATTAGTGCTATACTGGTAGGTTGTTAGGGGTATTAGTGCTACACTGGTAGGTTGTTAGGGGTATTTGTGCTATACTGGTAGGTTGTTAGGGGTATTAGTGCTATACTGGTAGGTTGTTAGGGGTATTAGTGCTATACTGGTAGGTTGTTAGGGGTATTAGTGCTACACTGGTAGGTTGTTAGGGGTATTTGTGCTATACTGGTAGGTTGTTAGGGGTATTAGTGCTATACTGGTAGGTTGTTAGGGGTATTAGTGCTATACTGGTAGGTTGTTAGGGGTATTAGTGCTACACTGGTAGGTTGTTAGGGGTATTTGTGCTATACTGGTAGGTTGTTAGGGGTATTAGTGCTATATTGGTAGGTTGTTAGGGGTATTAGTGCTATACTGGTAGGTTGTTAGGGGTATTAGTGCTATACTAGTAGGTTGTTAGGGGTATTAGTGCTATACTGGTAGGTTGTTAGGGGTATTAGTGCTATACTGGTAGGTTGTTAGGGGTATTAGTGCTATACTGGTAGGTTGTTAGGGGTAGTTTTGCTATACTGGTAGGTGGTTAGGGGTATTAGTGCTATAATGGTAGGTTGTTAGGGGTATTTGTGCTATACTGGTAGGTTGTTAGGGGTATTAGTGCTATACTGGTAGGTTGTTAGGGGTAGTTTTGCTATACTGGTAGGTGGTTAGGGGTATTAGTGTTATACTGGTAGGTTGTTAGGGGTATTAGTGCTATACTGGTAGGTTGTTAGGGGTAGTTTTGCTATACTGGTAGGTTGTTAGGGGTATTAGTGCTATACTAGTAGGTTGTTAGGGGTAGTTTTGCTATACTGGTAGGTGGTTAGGGGTATTTGTGCTATACTGGTAGGTTGTTAGGGGTATTAGTGCTATACTGGTAGGTTGTTAGGGGTATTTGTGCTATACTGGTAGGTTGGTTAGGGGTATTAGTGCTATAATGGTAGGTTGTTAGGGGTATTTGTGCTATACTGGTAGGTTGTTAGGGGTATTAGTGCTATACTGGTAGGTTGTTAGGGGTATTTGTGCTATACTGGTAGGTTGTTAGGGGTATTTGTGCTATACTGGTAGGTTGTTAGGGGTATTTGTGCTATATTGGTAGGTTGTTAGGGGTATTAGTGCTATACTGGTAGGTTGTTAGGGGTATTAGTGCTATACTGGTAGGTTGTTAGGGGTATTAGTGCTATACTGGTAGGTTGTTAGGGGTATTAGTGCTATACTGGTAGGTTGTTAGGGGTATTAGTGCTATACTGGTAGGTTGTTAGGGGTATTTGTGCTATACTAGTAGGTTGTTAGGGGTAGTTTTGCTATACTGGTAGGTGGTTAGGGGTATTTGTGCTATACTGGTAGGTTGTTAGGGGTATTTGTGCTATACTGGTAGGTTGTTAGGGGTAGTTTTGCTATACTGGTAGGTGGTTAGGGGTATTAGTGCTATACTGGTAGGTTGTTAGGGGTATTTGTGCTATACTGGTAGGTTGTTAGGGGTATTAGTGCTATAATGGTAGGTTGTTAGGGGTATTAGTGCTATACTGGTAGGTTGTTAGGGGTATTAGTGCTATACTGGTAGGTTGTTAGGGGTATTTGTGCGATACTGGTAGGTTGGTTAGGGGTATTAGTGCTATACTGGTAGGTTGTTAGGGGTAGTTTTGCTATACTGGTAGGTTGTTAGGGGTATTAGTGCTATACTGGTAGGTTGTTAGGGGTATTTGTGCTATACTAGTAGGTTGTTAGGGGTATTAGTGCTATACTGGTAGGTTGTTAGGGGTATTAGTGCTATACTGGTAGGTTGTTAGGGGTATTTGTGCTATACTGGTAGGTTGTTAGGGGTATTAGTGCTATACTAGTAGGTTGTTAGGGGTATTTGTGCTATACTGGTAGGTTGTTAGGGGTATTAGTGTTATACTGGTAGGTTGTTAGGGGTATTTGTGCTATACTAGTAGGTTGTTAGGGGTATTAGTGCTATACTGGTAGGTTGTTAGGGGTATTAGTGCTATAATGGTAGGTTGTTAGGGGTATTAGTGCTATACTGGTAGGTTGTTAGGGGTATTTGTGCTATACTGGTAGGTTGTTAGGGGTATTAGTGCTATACTGGTAGGTTGTTAGGGGTATTTGTGCTATACTAGTAGGTTGTTAGGGGTATTAGTGTTATACTGGTAGGTTGTTAGGGGTATTTGTGCTATACTGGTAGGTTGTTAGGGGTATTTGTGCTATACTGGTAGGTTGTTAGGGGTATTAGTGCTATACTGGTAGGTTGTTAGGGGTATTTGTGCTATACTGGTAGGTTGTTAGGGGTATTAGTGCTATACTGGTAGGTTGTTAGGGGTATTTGTGCTATACTGGTAGGTTGTTAGGGGTATTAGTGCTATACTGGTAGGTTGTTAGGGGTATTTGTGCTATACTAGTAGGTTGTTAGGGGTATTAGTGTTATACTGGTAGGTTGTTAGGGGTATTTGTGCTATACTGGTAGGTTGTTAGGGGTATTAGTGCTATACTGGTAGGTTGTTAGGGGTATTAGTGCTATACTAGTAGGTTGTTAGGGGTATTAGTGCTATATTGGTAGGTTGTTAGGGGTATTAGTGCTATACTGGTAGGTTGTTAGGGGTATTTGTGCTATACTGGTAGGTTGTTAGGGGTATTTGTGCTATACTGGTAGGTTGTTAGGGGTATTAGTGCTATACTAGTAGGTTGTTAGGGGTATTAGTGCTATACTGGTAGGTTGTTAGGGGTATTTGTGCTATACTGGTAGGTTGTTAGGGGTATTAGTGCTATACTGGTAGGTTGTTAGGGGTATTAGTGCTATACTGGTAGGTTGGTTAGGGGTATTTGTGCTATAATGGTAGGTTGTTAGGGGTATTAGTGCTATACTGGTAGGTTGTTAGGGGTATTTGTGCTATACTGGTAGGTTGTTAGGGGTATTAGTGTTATACTAGTAGGTTGTTAGGGGTATTAGTGCTATACTGGTAGGTTGTTAGGGGTATTAGTGCTATACTGGTAGGTTGTTAGGGGTATTAGTGCTATACTAGTAGGTTGTTAGGGGTATTAGTGCTATAATGGTAGGTTGTTAGGGGTATTAGTGCTATACTGGTAGGTTGTTAGGGGTATTAGTGCTATACTAGTAGGTTGTTAGGGGTATTAGTGCTACACTGGTAGGTTGTTAGGGGTATTAGTGCTATACTGGTAGGTTGTTAGGGGTATTTGTGCTATACTGGTAGGTTGTTAGGGGTATTAGTGCTATAATGGTAGGTTGTTAGGGGTATTAGTGCTATACTGGTAGGTTGTTAGGGGTATTAGTGCTATACTAGTAGGTTGTTAGGGGTATTAGTGCTACACTGGTAGGTTGTTAGGGGTATTAGTGCTATACTGGTAGGTTGTTAGGGGTATTAGTGCTATACTAGTAGGTTGTTAGGGGTATTAGTGCTATACTGGTAGGTTGTTAGGGGTATTAGTGCTATACTGGTAGGTTGTTAGGGGTATTAGTGCTATACTAGTAGGTTGTTAGGGGTATTAGTGCTATACTGGTAGGTTGTTAGGGGTATTAGTGCTATACTGGTAGGTTGTTAGGGATATTAGTGCTATACTGGTAGGTTGTTAGGGGTATTAGTGCTATACTGGTAGGTTGTTAGGGGTATTAGTGCTATACTGGTAGGTTGTTAGGGGTATTAGTGCTATACTAGTAGGTTGTTAGGGGTATTAGTGCTATACTGGTAGGTTGTTAGGGGTATTAGTGCTATACTGGTAGGTTGTTAGGGGTATTAGTGCTATACTAGTAGGTTGTTAGGGGTATTAGTGCTACACTGGTAGGTTGTTAGGGGTATTTGTGCTATACTGGTAGGTTGTTAGGGGTATTAGTGCTATACTGGTAGGTTGTTAGGGGTATTAGTGCTACATTGGTAGGTTGTTAGGGGTATTTGTGCTATACTGGTAGGTTGTTAGGGGTATTTGTGCTATACTGGTAGGTTGTTAGGGGTATTTGTGCTATACTGGTAGGTTGTTAGGGGTATTAGTGCTATACTAGTAGGTTGTTAGGGGTATTAGTGCTATACTGGTAGGTTGTTAGGGGTATTAGTGCTATACTGGTAGGTTGTTAGGGGTATTAGTGCTATACTGGTAGGTTGTTAGGGATATTAGTGCTATACTGGTAGGTTGTTAGGGGTATTAGTGCTATACTGGTAGGTTGTTAGGGGTATTAGTGCTATACTGGTAGGTTGTTAGGGGTATTAGTGCTATACTAGTAGGTTGTTAGGGGTATTAGTGCTATACTGGTAGGTTGTTAGGGGTATTAGTGCTATACTGGTAGGTTGTTAGGGGTATTAGTGCTATACTAGTAGGTTGTTAGGGGTATTAGTGCTACACTGGTAGGTTGTTAGGGGTATTTGTGCTATACTGGTAGGTTGTTAGGGGTATTAGTGCTATACTGGTAGGTTGTTAGGGGTATTAGTGCTACATTGGTAGGTTGTTAGGGGTATTTGTGCTATACTGGTAGGTTGTTAGGGGTATTTGTGCTATACTGGTAGGTTGTTAGGGGTATTAGTGCTATACTGGTAGGTTGTTAGGGGTATTAGTGCTATACTGGTAGGTTGTTAGGGGTATTAGTGCTATATTGGTAGGTTGTTAGGGGTATTAGTGCTATACTGGTAGGTTGTTAGGGGTATTAGTGCTATACTGGTAGGTTGTTAGGGGTATTAGTGCTATACTGGTAGGTTGTTAGGGGTATTAGTGCTATACTAGTAGGTTGTTAGGGGTATTTGTGCTATACTGGTAGGTTGTTAGGGGTATTAGTGCTATACTGGTAGGTTGTTAGGGGTATTAGTGCTATACTGGTAGGTTGTTAGGGGTATTAGTGCTATACTGGTAGGTTGTTAGGGGTATTAGTGCTATATTGGTAGGTTGTTAGGGGTATTAGTGCTATACTGGTAGGTTGTTAGGGGTATTAGTGCTATACTGGTAGGTTGTTAGGGGTATTTGTGCTATACTGGTAGGTTGGTTAGGGGTATTTGTGCTATACCGGTAGGTTGTTAGGGGTATTTGTGCTATACTGGTAGGTTGTTAGGGGTATTAGTGCTACACTGGTAGGTTGTTAGGGGTATTAGTGCTACACTGGTAGGTTGTTAGGGGTATTTGTGCTACACTGGTAGGTGGTTAGGGGTATTAGTGCTATACTGGTAGGTTGTTAGGGGTATTAGTGCTATATTGGTAGGTTGTTAGGGGTATTAGTGCTACACTGGTAGGTTGTTAGGGGTATTAGTGCTATACTAGTAGGTTGTTAGAGGTATTAGTGCTATACTGGTAGGTTGTTAGGGGTATTTGTGCTATACTAGTAGGTTGTTAGGGGTATTAGTGCTATATTGGTAGGTTGTTAGGGGTATTAGTGCTATACTGGTAGGTTGTTAGGGGTATTAGTGCTATACTAGTAGGTTGTTAGAGGTATTAGTGCTATACTGGTAGGTTGTTAGGGGTATTTGTGCTATACTGGTAGGTTGTTAGGGGTATTAGTGCTATACTGGTAGGTTGTTAGGGGTATTTGTGCTATACTAGTAGGTTGTTAGGGGTATTAGTGCTATACTGGTAGGTGGTTAGGGGTATTTGTGCTATACTGGTAGGTTGTTAGGGGTATTAGTGCTATATTGGTAGGTTGTTAGGGGTATTAGTGCTACACTGGTAGGTTGTTAGGGGTATTAGTGCTATACTAGTAGGTTGTTAGAGGTATTAGTGCTATACTGGTAGGTTGTTAGGGGTATTTGTGCTATACTAGTAGGTTGTTAGGGGTATTAGTGCTATATTGGTAGGTTGTTAGGGGTATTAGTGCTATACTGGTAGGTTGTTAGGGGTATTAGTGCTATACTAGTAGGTTGTTAGAGGTATTAGTGCTATACTGGTAGGTTGTTAGGGGTATTTGTGCTATACTGGTAGGTTGTTAGGGGTATTTGTGCTATACTGGTAGGTTGTTAGGGGTATTTGTGCTATACTAGTAGGTTGTTAGGGGTATTAGTGCTATATTGGTAGGTTGTTAGGGGTATTAGTGCTATACTGGTAGGTTGTTAGGGGTATTAGTGCTATACTGGTAGGTGGTTAGGGGTATTAGTGCTATACTGGTAGGTTGTTAGGGGTATTAGTGCTATACTGGTAGGTTGTTAGAGGTATTAGTGCTACACTGGTAGGTTGTTAGGGGTATTTGTGCTATACTGGTAGGTTGTTAGGGGTATTTGTGCTATACTGGTAGGTTGTTAGGGGTATTAGTGCTATACTGGTAGGTGGTTAGGGGTATTAGTGCTATATTGGTAGGTTGTTAGGGGTATTAGTGCTATACTAGTAGGTTGTTAGAGGTATTAGTGCTACACTGGTAGGTTGTTAGGGGTATTTGTGCTATACTGGTAGGTTGTTAGGGGTATTAGTGCTATACTGGTAGGTTGTTAGGGGTATTAGTGCTATACTGGTAGGTTGTTAGGGGTATTTGTGCTAAACTGGTAGGTTGTTAGGGGTATTTGTGCTATACTGGTAGGTTGTTAGGGGTATTAGTGCTATACTGGTAGGTTGTTAGGGGTATTAGTGTTATACTGGTAGGTTGTTAGGGGTATTAGTGCTATACTGGTAGGTTGTTAGGGGTATTTGTGCTATACTGGTAGGTTGTTAGGGGTATTTGTGCTAAACTGGTAGGTTGTTAGGGGTATTTGTGCTATACTAGTAGGTTGTTAGGGGTATTTGTGCTATACTGGTAGGTTGTTAGGGGTATTTGTGCTATACTGGTAGGTTGTTAGGGGTATTTGTGCTATACTAGTAGGTTGTTAGGGGTATTTGTGCTATACTGGTAGGTTGTTAGGGGTATTTGTGCTAAACTGGTAGGTTGTTAGGGGTATTTGTGCTATACTAGTAGGTTGTTAGGGGTATTTGTGCTATACTGGTAGGTTGTTAGGGGTATTTGTGCTATACTAGTAGGTTGTTAGGGGTATTTGTGCTATACTGGTAGGTGGTTAGGGGTATTAGTGCTATACTGGTAGGTTGTTAGGGGTATTAGTGCTATACTGGTAGGTTGTTAGGGGTATTAGTGCTATACTGGTAGGTTGTTAGGGGTATTTGTGCTATACTGGTAGGTTGTTAGGGGTATTTGTGCTAAACTGGTAGGTTGTTAGGGGTATTTGTGCTACACTGGTAGGTTGTTAGGGGTATTAGTGCTACACTGGTAGGTTGTTAGGGGTATTAGTGCTATACTGGTAGGTTGTTAGGGGTATTAGTGCTATACTAGTAGGTTGTTAGGGGTATTAGTGCTATACTAGTAGGTTGTTAGGGGTATTAGTGCTATACTGGTAGGTTGTTAGGGGTATTTGTGCTATACTAGTAGGTTGTTAGGGGTATTTGTGCTATACTGGTAGGTTGTTAGGGGTATTTGTGCTAAACTGGTAGGTTGTTAGGGGTATTTGTGCTACACTGGTAGGTTGTTAGGGGTATTAGTGCTATACTGGTAGGTTGTTAGGGGTATTAGTGCTATACTGGTAGGTTGTTAGGGGTATTAGTGCTATACTGGTAGGTTGTTAGGGGTATTAGTGCTATACTGGTAGGTTGTTAGGGGTATTAGTGTTATACTGGTAGGTTGTTAGGGGTATTTGTGCTATACTGGTAGGTTGTTAGGGGTATTTGTGCTATACTGGTAGGTTGTTAGGGGTATTTGTGCTACACTGGTAGGTTGTTAGGGGTAGTTTTGCTATACTGGTAGGTTGTTAGGGGTATTTGTGCTATACTAGTAGGTTGTTAGGGGTATTTGTGCTATACTGGTAGGTTGTTAGGGGTATTTGTGCTATACTGGTAGGTTGTTAGGGGTATTTGTGCTATACTGGTAGGTTGTTAGGGGTATTTG
>JBBDGT010000250.1:10000-21541 GCA_037306005.1 Rhinophrynus dorsalis | reverse complement strand
TGGTAGGGTAGGGTTAGACTGGGGCCGGCACCGGACGCTGGCAGGGTAGGGTTGGAGGGGGGGGCCGGCGCCGGCAGGGTAGGGTTGGAGGGGGGGCCGGCGCCGGCAGCGTAGGGTTGGAGGGGGGGCCGGCGCCGGCAGCGTAGGGTTGGAGGGGGGGGGCGGCGCCGGCAGCGTAGGGTTGGAGGGGGGGGGGCGGCGCCGGCAGCGTAGGGTTGGAGGGGGGGCCGGCGCCGGCAGGGTAGGGTTGGATGGGGCCGTCTGTGAACAGACGACCCGGTAGGGTTGGGCCGGGGCCTACAGAAGTCTGCTACGGGGGAATTGCTGCTTTCACTTGTATATCTGATTAAATTGTTAATGAAATATTCTATTTTATCCCTGTTAGACCTGCAGAGGGTTAATGTATAGTTGCAATGTATTGCCACCTCCACTTATAGACTGTTCCATGAATTTACTACCTCTGTGGAGTAATCTGTTGTTTTACTTCTCCTCCATCCTGATAAATATTGGTGTCCCTTCTTCACATGCACAAATAATCAGGTGGTCAAATTACTAAATGCCAGGGGGGCCTCCATGCTTGGCACCCATGATAATTGCCAGCCCTGCCCATCCTCTGTGATGCTCTGCCCATTCATTACATCGTGTTCCATGGAGAGGTTGGCAGCTGCCCGAAGTCTGATTTCCTCCTAATGTCCTTGTCCTGTTGGACTTGGCATTGGGGGCATTTGTACCAAGGGAATGCCTTATAGCTGGGGCGGCAAATAAACACAAAACTGGAGCAAACCAAGTGCCCAAAGGGGCCGACAATAATGTACCACTGTGGACTGATTAAAAATGAAACTTTAACCTTTTGAGTGCCAGACAGGTCTCCTCTCTAGCATTCAGGGGGTTAAAAGACACAATCTAATAAACGACAGTTTTTATTGGCTCCCTATGGAGCAGTTGGTTTGCCCCCAGAATTGCTCCACTTTTAGCTTTGTACATATGGCTCTGTTTTACCTGTCACTGCTCAGTAGACAAAAGCTGGGATAGCGCCATTTAGTAAACCCGGCCCTAATCTGCAGGTCACTGGGATTGCTCCATTTAGTAATCTCGGCCCTAATCTGCAGGTCACTGGGAGAGCGCCAGTTAGTAAACCCGGCCCTAATCTGCAGGTCACTGGGATTGCTCCATTTAGTAAACCCGGCCCTAATCTGCAGGTCACTGGGATTGCTCCATTTAGTAAACCCGGCCCTAATCTGCAGGTCACTGGGAGAGCGCCAGTTAGTAAACCCGGCCCTAATCTACAGGTCACTGGGATAGCTCCATTTAGTAAACCCGGCCCTAATCTGCAGGTCACTGGAATTGCTCCATTTAGTAAACCCGGCCCTAATCTACAGGTCACTGGGATAGCTCCATTTAGTAAACCCGGCCCTAATCTGCAGGTCACTGGAATTGCTCCATTTAGTAAACCCGGCCCTAATCTGCAGGTCACTGGGATAGCTCCATTTAGTAAACCCGGCCCTAATCTACAGGTCACTGGGATAGCTCCATTTAGTAAACCCGGCCCTAATCTACAGGTCACTGGGATAGCTCCATTTAGTAAACCCGGCCCTAATCTACAGGTCACTGGGATAGCTCCATTTAGTAAACCCGGCCCTAATCTACAGGTCACTGGGATAGCTCCATTTAGTAAACCCGGCCCTAATCTACAGGTCACTGGGATAGCTCCATTTAGTAAACCCGGCCCTAATCTGCAGGTCACTGGAATTGCTCCATTTAGTAAACCCAGCCCTAATCTACAGGTCACTGGAATTGCTCCATTTAGTAAACCCGGCCCTAATCTGCAGGTCACTGGGATTGCTCCATTTAGTAAACCCGGCCCTAATCTACAGGTCACTGGGATTGCTCCATTTAGTAAACCCGGCCCTAATCTACAGGTCACTGGGATAGCGCCATTTAGTAAACCCAGTCCTAATCTACAGGTCACTGGGATAGCTCCATTTAGTAAACCCGGCCCTAATCTGCAGGTCACTGGGATTGCTCCATTTAGTAAACCCAGTCCTAATCTACAGGTCACTGGGATTGCTCCATTTAGTAAACCCGGCCCTAATCTGCAGGTCACTGGGATTGCTCCATTTAGTAAACCCGGCCCTAATCTACAGGTCACTGGGATAGCTCCATTTAGTAAACCCGGCCCTAATCTGCAGGTCACTGGGATAGCACCATTTAGTAAACCCAGTCCTAATCTGCAGGTCACTGGGATAGCACCATTTAGTAAACCCAGTCCTAATCTACAGGTCACTGGGATTGCTCCATTTAGTAAACCCAGCCCTAATCTACAGGTCACTGGGATAGCACCATTTAGTAAACCCGGCCCTAATCTGTAGGTCACTGGGATAGCGCCACTTGGTAAACCCGGCCCTAATCTACAGGTCACTGGGATAGCGCCACTTGGTAAACCCGGCCCTAATCTACAGGTCACTGGGATAGCGCCACTTGGTAAACCCGGCCCTAATGTGTAGGTCACTGGGATAGCTCCATTTAGTAAACCCGGCCCTAATCTACAGGTCACTGGGATAGCGCCACTTGGTAAACCCGGCCCTAATCTACAAGTCACTGGGATAGCTCCATTTAGTAAACCCGGCCCTAATCTACAGGTCACTGGGATAGCGCCACTTGGTAAACCCGGCCCTAATGTGTAGGTCACTGGGATAGCTCCATTTAGTAAACCCGGCCCTAATCTACAGGTCACTGGGATAGCGCCACTTGGTAAACCCGGCCCTAATCTACAGGTCACTGGGATAGCTCCATTTAGTAAACCCGGCCCTAATCTACAGGTCACTGGGATAGCGCCACTTGGTAAACCTGGCCCTAATCTACAGGTCACTGGGATAGCGCCACTTGGTAAACCCGGCCCTAATCTACAAGTCACTAGGATAGCGCCACTTGGTAAACCCGGCCCTAATCTACAGGTCACCAGGATAGCGCCACTTAGTAAACCCGGCCCTAATCTACAGGTCACTTGGAGCGCGCCACTTGATCAACCCGGCCCTAATCTACAGGTCACTGGGATAGCACCATTTAGTAATCCCGGCCCTAATCTACAACTCATTGGGATAACGCCAGTTAGTAAACCTGGCCCTAATCTACAGGTCACTGGGATAGCGCCAGTTAGTAATCTCTGCCCTAATCTACAGGTCACTGGGAGAGCGCCAGTTAGTAATCTTGGCCCTAATCTACAGGTCACTGGGATAGCGCCAGTTAGTAATCTCTGCCCTAATCTACAGGTCACTGGGAGAGCGCCAGTTAGTAATCTTGGCCCTAATCTACAACTCATTGGGATAACGCCAGTTAGTAAACCTGGCCCTAATCTGCAGGTCACTGGGAGAGCGTCAGTTAGTAAACCCGGCCCTAATCTACAGGTCACTGGGATAGCGCCACTTGGTCAACCCGGCCTTAATCTACTGGTCACCAGGATAGCTCCAGTTAGTAAACCCGGCCTTAATCTAATGGTCACCAGGATAGCTCCAGTTAGTAAACCCGGCCCTAATCTACAGGTCACTGGGATAGCACCACTTGGTCAACCCGGCCTTAATCTACGGGTCACCAGGATAGCTCCAGTTAGTAAACCCGGCCTTAATCTAATGGTCACCAGGATAGCTCCAGTTAGTAAACCCGGCCCTAATCTACAGGTCACTGGGAGAGCGCCAGTTAGTAAACCCGGCCTTAATCTACAGGTCACTGGGATAGCTCCATTTAGTAAACCCGGCCCTAATCTACAAGTTACTGGGATAGCTCCATTTAGTAAACCCGGCCCTAATCTACAGGTCACTGGGATAGCTCCATTTAGTAAACCCGGCCCTAATCTACAACTCATTGGGATAGCACCATTTAGTAAACCCGGCCCTAATCTACAGGTCACTGGGATAACGCCAGTTAGTAAACCCGCCCTAATCTACAGGTCACTGGGATAGCGCCAGTTAGTAATCTCTGCCCTAATCTACAGGTCACTGGGATAGCGTCAGTAATCTCGGCCCTAATCTACAGGTCACTGGGATAGCTCCATTTAGTAAACCCGGCCCTAATCTACAACTCATTGGGATAGCTCCAATTAGTAAACCCGGCCCTAATCTACAGGTCACTGGGATAGCGCCAGTTAGTAATCTCTGCCCTAATCTACAGGTCACTGGGATAGCGTCAGTAATCTCGGCCCTAATCTACAGGTCACTGGGATAGCTCCATTTAGTAAACCCGGCCCTAATCTACAGGTCACTGGGATAGCGCCAGGAAGTAAACCCGGCCCTAATGTGCAGTATGTCCCTAAATCAGATTAGTATGGAATCTCACCGGATCCGCTCTCGGGGTGGAATACAAGAAAGCGGTGTTTGCGATTGTTCACATTTTGATGAGAGAAACATACTATTGTCTTGGTGCAGAATAGCACATACTCTTAAATTAAAACTAGCCAAACGTATGAAAATGTGTGCTGATTCCTTGGCTGAATCGGCGCAATCGCTAATCCTTCCACAGACATTTTAGCATTCGCTAAAAAAGTAAACTTTCTCTAAATTGAGGAAAAAACAGGAGCAATTCTGTATAATTTGGTGCTAATCATTTTGCCATCAAATGTACGCTGTAAATTGATTGCCCACGTTTCTTGTATTCCACCCCCAGTGACCTGACGTACTGTTTTATGGATTGTGAGCGGGCACTTGGTTGGTAGTAGTAGTAAATTAGGTTGAATAAAGACACAAGTCCATCAAGTTCAACCTTCTTCTCATACCCCAGTTAATTTATAGCTTTCCTGCTACCAAATACATTGGTCTTTATCAGACCACCTTGATCTGCCTACTAATAAACAGTATAACTCTGTAAGTTCCTTTTGGAAATAAATGTATCTAATCTTCTCTTGAATGTGTCCATTGTATCTGCTATAACTACCTCCTTGGGCAATGAATTCCACAATTTAACAGACCTTACTGTAAAAAATCCCTTCCTCTGCTGAAGTCTAAACCTCCTTTCCTCTAATATCAAGGGGTGTCCCCTGGTCACCTGATCAGGACTTGGAATTAATAGCTCACTGCAGACCTCTCATATACTTGTACAGTGTGATAAGGTCTCCTCTTAGTCATCTTTATTCTACAGTAAATAAACCAAGTTTGTCTAGTCGTTCCTCATACGTCAAGTCCTCCATTCCCTTAATTAATTTTGTTGCTCTCTGCTGTACCCTCTCTAGTTCTAGTGTATCCTTTTTCAGAACTGGTGCCCAAACTGCACTGCATACTCAAGGTGAGGTCTTACCAATGATTTGTACAATGGCAAAATAATGTTATCCACTCTTTAATACTCTATTGGGGCATAAGAGAGCAGTTTACTGTAAAGTGGCTCAAAGTTAGAGCTGCGCCAGCGAATTGGGATTGTGCATAAATAATAAACCTTTTTTTCTGCCGATTTTAGATTATTTTGCTCCTCTTCACATCCCATACCTCAGGTAGAATTGGCACCAGTGTTTGGAAGCAATTTAATGTGATCGGCAGGTTATGTTTGAGTTCCAGAGGAGTGTGTAATACATTGCACTCTAATGGTGCGTTCCGGAGGAGTGTGTAATACATTGCACTCTAATGGTGCGTTCCGGAGGAGTGTGTAATACATTGCACTCTAATGGTGCCTTCCGGAGGAGTGTGTAATGCATTGCACTCTAATGGTGCCTTCCGGAGGAGTGTGTAATGCATTGCACTCTAATGGTGCATTCCAGAGGAGTGTGTAATGCATTGCACTCTAATGGTGCGTTCCAGGAGTGTGTAATGCATTGCACTCTAATGGTGCGTTCCAGAGGAGTGTGTAATGCATTGCACTCTAATGGTGCGTTCCAGGAGTGTCTAATGCATTGCACTCTAATGGTGCGTTCCAGGAGTGTGTAATGCATTGCACTCTAATGGTGCGTTCCAGAGGAGTGTCTAATGCATTGCACTCTAATGGTGCATTCCAGGAGTGTGTAATGCATTGCACTCTAACGGTTACTGTATTCTGCACAATCCTGACTTTCCACTAAACTGCTTTCCTGTGGCACGATAGACTATTAACCCTACACTGACCGCTCTAGTCCCTAGAACATTAGGCCCTGTCACTGACTGTTAATCTGTTTTACAGACATACTGTGGATTAGGGGCCAGGTTTACTGACTATGCGCTATCCCAGCGACCTGCAGATTGGGGCCGGGCTTACTAAGTGGAGCTATCCCAGCGACCTCCAGATTAGAGCTGGGTTTACTAACTAGCGCTATCCCAATTACCTGCAGATTAGGGCTGGGTTTACTAACTAGCGCTATCCCAATTACCTGCAGATTAGGGCTGGGTTTACTAACTAGCGCTATCCCAGCGACCTACAGATTAGGACTGGGTTTACTAAGTGGCACTATTCCAGGGATCTGTAGGTTAGCACTGGGTTTACTAACTGGCGCTTTCCCAGAGATCTGCAGGTCAGCACTGGGTTTACTAACTGGCGCTGTCCCAGGGATCTGCAGGTCAGCACTGGGTTTACTAACTGGCGCTGTCCCAGGGATCTGCAGGTCAGCACTGGGTTTGCTAACTGGCGCTGTCCCAGGGATCTCTTGGTTAGCACTGGGTTTACTAACTGGCGCTTTCCCAGGGATCTGTAGGTCAGCACTGGGTTTACTAACTGGCGCTGTCCCAGGGATCTCTTGGTCAGCACTGGGTTTACTAACTGGCGCTGTCCCAGGGATCTGCAGGTCAGCACTGGGTTTACTAACCAAGAGTGGTAGAGAACTGTGCTATTACCTGGTTGTCCCTGAACCTGTTCATCTCATTGTAAATACAATGTGTTTTTACCCATTGTCTGGTGCCACGTTGGCAGCACCTGACCCTCTCCTCTCGCTCTGCGTTCCAGTGAATGAGTTCACGGTGATCCGGAAGAAGTTCAAGTGCCCGTACTGCAGCTTCTCCGCCATGCACCAGTGCATCCTGAAGAGGCACATGAGGTCGCACACCGGGGAGAGGCCGTACCCCTGCGAGATCTGCGGCAAGAAATTCACCCGGCGGGAGCACATGAAGAGGCATACACTGGTAAGAGGCATCCCCTGGAATCACACCCACATGCAAAATGTTAACCCTCTGGAGTCCCAGAGAGGTTAAATTAGACAAAATGTACCCTAGGGGGAAGCTAAGAATTCCTGGTATTTTAATTGCCTTAACCAGTTTGATGCCAGAGCCCTCCATCACTTTGCACCTCAGTGCACTGGAGACCTGTCCCATTTAAATCAGTGGGAATCTTGGGGAATATTTAATCCACTTCTGTGTTCTGCTCGTGGCCTCTGATGGATTATTCAGGGCCCAATAATGGTAAAGACCAGAAGAGGACGGGAGACGTCATCGCTCCCGACAGCGGAAGACTATTGGGATAACATTAGTGTGTGTTGGGGGGGATCAGCAACGTACAGTTTCCATGGAAACATAAAATGTATTTAAAGCGGAACTTTCAGAGCATGTTCATTAAACGCATGGCGACTAGCTTGGAAATATTCATTTCCTTTAAAAAATAGCAGAGTGTAAAGTAATCCTTCCCGTCTGGAGACAGGAACCCAGGCTACAGAGCAGACATCTTGTATACACGCCTGCGCTGTCAGTCCCGGTCTCCATTGAGGAGCTCTGCAGCGCACCATATGGTTACCGGAAGGGACTGACTGCTTAGGCGCGTGGACTGCGCTAACCTGCCGGTCAGCCCTCAAACGGGAAGGATTACTTTACACTGTGCTATTTTTTAAAGGTAAGACATCTATTTCCAAGCTAGTCGCAATGCTTTTAATGAATGCACCAAAAGTTCCACTTTAATATTGAATTTTTTTTAACTTATAATTGGCCAATTAAATGAATCATTTACCCCCCAAAGTATGAGACAGGTTTGAGTAACTTAACGTTCACACCATGTCGAGGTTTGCTGACCTCCCATTGGACACCCATCACGTCCGACTTCAGAGGGGGCACCTTTTGGCTCTCTATCAGTTGGAAATGGCGGTATTTGTAATCCCCCAACAGCTGCCCGGGGTCTGTCGCCAGGGAGAGCCCATGTTGGTACACAGGCAACTGGAAAGCAGTGACTGGGCATTCTGTAACCCTTTGACTGCCAGATGGGTGAGTGATGCAATGCATTTCCCACAAAACCACAAGCTAAGCTTAAGCGCTGCCGGGTTCTATGATCCCCCTTTTTTTGGGGGGGGCTCCCCTCATCTGCCCCACACCCCGCCAGAGTGGTAGGATGTACAAGCACTGCACGGCTTAGCAACTGCCATTTCCAGGTGCCACACCCCCTTATTACTTGTGGGGGGGGGCTCTCTTCTGCCACACCCACCCCGTTGTCAACAAACAAATCCATCAATCAGAACACTTGTTCAACAGGCTGCTGTGGCTTATTAACCCTGTTAGGACCAGAGAAGTGGTCCTGATCAAGGAATCAGTGGCTCTCGGGCCCAAGCCACTTGTTTACATGTGGCTCCTCCATAGAGTCGCTATGGGGGCCTTGCACCAGGGGAGCAACCGATTTCTCTCTTCAGACTCCTGTTGCATCACCGTGGGTCAGAGTTCATCGTCTGGACTGGGGTCTGCTCCCAGGAGAAGTGAGTGCTGATGGGACTCGTTGCCTTTTTACACATTTTTTAACACGGCGCAGCTCACAGCAAAGACCTAAGTGGGATACAGATGAGCAACTTTTATATGATAAATATGTGTGATTCAGTTTCTTACCCCTGGAGTACTAAAGGAGTTAATTTTATAAAACATATTGCAGATACACTGTTCTCCATTAATACTTCCTTTTTCCTGCACTGTTCCCATTCACCTGGCTGGCACAGTCCTAATCTACAGGTCGGTGATTCTCCGTCCTGGCCTGTATGTTCTAATGTGTTTCCTTTGGTCACAATGGTGCTGCAGGGTTTTCGTGTCACTAGGACCGAGCTCTGGAATCTGATGGTTCAATGTTTGAGAGGTGGAACTAGGTCAGTTCTAGGTATCTGCGTCCTGTGTGTGGCACAGTGTCCGTGCCTTCGGCATCGTGTCTGTGATCAAGGAGAGAGAATGGATCTTGTGACCTGTCCTTGCCCACTGCATCCTGTGTGTGGCACAGTGTCCCTGCCCTCTGCATCCTGTCTGTGATCGAGGAGAGAATGGATCTTGTTACCTGTCCTGGCCCGCTGCGTCCTGTGTGTGGCACAGTGTCCTGACCTGCTGCGTCCTGTGTGTGGCACAGTGTCCTGACCTGCTGTGTCCTGTGTGTGGCACAGTGTCCTGGCATTCTGCATCTTGTCTGTGATCAAGGAGAGAGAATGGATCTTGTTACCCGTCCTGCCCGCTGCGTCCTGTGTGTGGCACAATGTCCCTGCCTTCAGCATCCTGTCTGTGATCAAGGAGAGACAATGGATCTTGTTACCTGTCCTGCCCCGCTGCGTCCGGTGTGTGGCACAGTGTCCTGGCCTGCTGCGTCCTGTGTGTGGCACAGTGTCCTGGCATTCTGCATCCTGTCTGTGATCGAGGAGAGACAATGGAGCTTGTTACCTGTCCTTGCCCGCTGCGTCCGGTGTGTGGCACAGTGTCCTGGCATTCTGCATCCTGTCTGTGATCAAGGAAAGAGAATGGAGCTTGTTACCCGTCCTGCCACTGTGTCCTGTGTGTGGCACAGTGTCCTGGCATTCTGCATCTTGTCTGTGATCAAGGAGAGAGAATGGAGCTTGTTACCTGTCCTTGCCCGCTGCGTCCTGTGTGTGGCACAGTGTCCTGGCATTCTGCATCTTGTCTGTGATCAAGGAGAGAGAATGGAGCTTGTTACCCGTCCTGCCCGCTGTGTCCTGTGTGTGGCACAGTGTCCTGGCATTCTGCATCTTGTCTGTGATCAAGGAAAGAGAATGGAGCTTGTTACCCGTCCTGCCCACTGTGTCCTGTGTGTGGCACAGTGTCCTGGCATTCTGCATCTTGTCTGTGATCAAGGAGAGAGAATGGAGCTTGTTACCTGTCCTTGCCCGCTGCGTCCTGTGTGTGGCACAGTGTCCTGGCATTCTGCATCTTGTCTGTGATCAAGGAGAGACAATGGAGCTTGTTACCTGTCCTTGCCCGCTGCGTCCTGTGTGTGGCACAGTGTCCTGGCATTCTGCATCTTGTCTGTGATCAAGGAGAGACAATGGAGCTTGTTACCTGTCCTTGCCCGCTGCGTCCTGTGTGTGGCACAGTGTCCTGGCATTCTGCATCTTGTCTGTGATCAAGGAGAGAGAATGGAGCTTGTTACCTGTCCTTGCCCACTGCGTCCTGTGTGTGGCACAGTGTCCTGGCATTCTGCATCCTGTCTGTGATCAAGGAGAGAGAATGGAGCTTGTTACCCGTCCTGCCCACTGCATCCTGTGTGGGGAGCAGTGTCCTGGCATTCTGCATCTTGTCTGTGATCAAGGAGAGACAATGGAGCTTGTTACCTGTCCTTGCCCGCTGCGTCCTGTGTGTGGCACAGTGTCCTGGCATTCTGCATCTTGTCTGTGATCAAGGAGAGAGAATGGAGCTTGTTACCCGTCCTGCCCACTGCGTCCTGTGTGTGGCACAGTGTCCTGGCATTCTGCATCTTGTCTGTGATCAAGGAGAGAGAATGGAGCTTGTTACCCGTCCTGCCCACTGCGTCCTGTGTGTGGCACAGTGTCCTGGCATTCTGCATCTTGTCTGTGATCAAGGAGAGAGAATGGATCTTGTTACCTGTCCTTGCCCACTGCGTCCTGTGTGTGGCACAGTGTCCTGGCATTCTGCATCCTGTCTGTGATCAAGGAGAGAGAATGGAGCTTGTTACCCGTCCTGCCCACTGCATCCTGTGTGGGGAGCAGTGTCCTGGCCTGCTGTGCCCTGTGAGAATAAGGAGGGACGGTGGAGTTTGGCATCACCAATGTGCCGCGTCTTGTGTGAGCAGCCCGTGTCCCAGCCCACTATATGTGGAGCGATAGATACTGGGGTTGGACAGCACGTTGTCCTTTCTCTGGGGATCCTCTTTGTCAGTATGTATAGAGGGGAGGAGTATACCGCCATTACCCAAAGTGATTAGAAGTGCACTGTGTTATGGTTACTATGGCAGCACAGCCTGCTCCTTCCTAGAGTGTCCTCTGCTGTCATCTAATTGCACGGCCATCTGTCCCTGTGCCTGACGGCTCAACATCTTGTCTCCGTATTAACTGCTGTGTAACTGGACCCTCTGCCCGCGGACACAGCTGTCTGAGTAGAGGAGAATAGCACACCTGTGTGTGGAAGTGTGTATCTCCTGTGTACACACACACACACACACACACACACACACACACACACACACACACACACACACACACACACACACACACACACACACACACACACATATAGACACACACACATATATAGACACACACACACACACACACACATATAGACACACACACACACACACATATATAGACACACACACACACACACACACACACACACACACACACACACACACACACACCGACATACACACACAGACACACACAGTAGAGGAGAATAGCACACC
>JBBDGT010000199.1:0-21728 GCA_037306005.1 Rhinophrynus dorsalis | reverse complement strand
GCTGACATCAGGGAAAGGGAAGGAAGAGAGGAAACTTTAAAACGTTCTCTTTCTCTCAAACCATAAAGGTCTGAGAGATAGGACTTGCACCGATAGATTTCTTTTTGCCTTATCTAAAATATTACTTTTCATTCTTTTAAGCCATTACTAAGCCTTTACGGTCGATTAGTCATTACACTTTTTCTATATCGAAACGTGCATTTCTAAGTGTCCAAAATGTTGTATTGTTCGTGTTATGTTATTTACAGTTTCTTGCTCCTACCCCTTTTCCCTGCATCACGCTGCCTCACTCAGATCAGAAAGCCGGACAGATCACAAAGAGGTTATAAGGAAAGACCTTCTAGAGCCGGCTGGGACTGACAGCGCAGGCGTGCAGACATCACTATGGAAAAGATGTCTGCGCTCCTTCCTGCCTGTCAGCCCGGAAGCAATGGATAATTCTCCTTAACGCGGTAATAATTCTGCGACTAGCGCTACTGAGCAGCTAGTCGCCAAATGGGAATTATTGGGGGGCGAGTTTGTTAGGGGTGGCAGTTCTGCTTTAACGCTACATTACCTCCTCCACTTATTGATGCTGGACAGCAATGCACTACCCATCTCCCCTAGCAATTAAAGAGTTAAAAATCACTGGGTGGAGAGGAAAATTAGGGCAAAGGCAGGAAGTGTCTGCACGGCATTCCTTAATTACCATCATCTATATGTCTAAATAACTCACACACTAATGTTCTATATAAAAAAAATGGTCATTCCAAAATATAGGTGATTTTGAAAGCTCTTTCAAAAGCACCAACACTGTTTTTAAGGTAACTGGGTTCTCTTAAAGGGATAGTAATACTTTGTTTTATCTTTATTTTATTTTGTAGGCATTAAAAAAACATGAACGATATAAGTGTTATCTTTCAAACCTTTATGGTTTGAGAGATATTCACAAGCAAAGTTTCCTCTCACTGACCAAAATGGTCAAGTCTGCCATCTAGCTGTCAAACCTGGAATCCGGTCCGCGGACCGGCCGTGGCTCTACAGCAGAGCCGAGATTGCGAGATATAAGAACTATTTCATTCGAATAGTCTACAAAGTGTGCCTGTGCCTGCAAGCACACTTTTTAGACCCTTCCAATTAAATAGTTATTTTTATATCTTGCGATCTCGGCTCTGCTGAAGAGCCACCGGTTGATCTGCGGACCGGATTCCAAATCTGACAGCTAGATGGCAGACTTGACCGTTTTGGTCAGTGAGGGGAAACTTTGCTTGTGAGCATCTCTCAAACCATAAAGGTTTGAGAGATAAGACTTATGTTGTTCTTCATGTTTTTTTAATGCCTACAAAATAAAATGAAGATAAAACGAAGTATTACTATCTCTTTAAAGCGGGGATATCCAACTTTGTTCAATATTGGGGCAGGTTATCTATTATCAGTAACTAGTGTTGCCACCCAGCCGGTATTTTTTTTTTTTTTTTAAAAGGTGGCAACCCTATCAGTAACACAAGTGATCAGGTACATGAACCAAAAGAAAAGGACTGGTCCGCACAAGTAAATGAAGTGTAAGCTCTGCTGGCCATATTTATTGGCCCCATGAAGGGAAACTTTTTAAATGTCATGTAGCCCAGCATATTCCGATCAAGAAGTAAGAGATCCACCTCACTCATGAATCTCCTCTAAAATCACTTCTTTATTTTGAGAAATTGCATGGAACACTTAAAGGAGCAGTAAACTTTTTTTATGAAAAAAATATATATTGTAGGGATTTTCCTACTGAGTAAAATAAGGGTACTCCCACTGCGGAGAGATTTATATTTCCAGAGTTATTACAGTTTAAACCCATGTTTTTTTACATTAGATTTCCTATTAGATTCAAATGGAGCGGAAAGTCAGAAAAGTCAGAGACATACAGTTCTCCATAGAATGTTATAGAAACTGCTGAGTCACTTCCTGTCGGTTAGAAGAACCAGGAAGTAAACACAGTAAATTCACTTCCTGTCAGTTAGAAGAACCAGGAAGTAAACACAGTAAATTCACTTCCTGTCAGATAGAACTATCAGGAAGTAAACACAGTAAATTCACTTCCTGTCAGGTAGACCTATCAGGAAGTAAACACAGTAAATTCACTTCCTGTCAGAAGAACCAGGAAGTAAACACAGTAAATTCACCTGATTATTTAAACTGCTATAAATTTTGAATAAAACACCTGACAGTGATGGGAGTGACCTTGTTTTATTCAGCAGGGAATGCTCTGTAAAATATGTGTTTTCATAAAAAAAAGTTTACTGTTCCTTTAAGAACCATAATCTCACGCATTTTGCATGTGCGAGACACATGAGACTATGGTTCTTAAGTGTTCCATTTAATTTCTCAAGATAAAGAAGTAATTTTAGAAGAGTTTCATGAGTGTGGTGGATGTCTTACTTCTCGATCGTAATGTGGATGCTTCGGCTCATCTAGTCCCCCTGCACCGCGTCTCCTTTTGATGTTGAGGAGTGAGAAATCGAATTGATTGGTGCCTCTCTTTCACTTTGTATATCACCCAGCATATTCCCCCTTCTTTATTACCATACCTGGGAACTCTCCGGTTTTGCCCCGGAGACTCTGGATTTTAGACTGAATTACCGGGTCTCCAGGGCAATGTGTGGATAGGGTTGCCACCCAGCCGGTATTTTACCGGCAGGCCGGTAAAAAATTGGCTTCTGTCCAATATTAAGTCTATGGAGAGAATGCCGTGGCCGGTATAATTTTTAAAGAAAAGGTGGCAACCCTATGTGTGGATCACCGGGTGGGCAGAGTTTAAATAGAAACTCTGCCCACTTGTGCTCCGTCCCGCCTGGTTCCTCCCACTCCCCGCCCTCTTAGATACATTTTGCAGGGTTTTTTTTGTTTTGTCCCGCCCCTCCTCTGTGACTAAGCCCCGCCCCTTTTATGACGCAAATTGCGTCATTTTCTTCACAGGTCGGCACTGACAGGGTTACCCTCCGGGTAGCCCTGTCTCAAAAGTTCCCAGGTATGTTTATTACATCAGCTGTGGGTTGCCATCCATCTGTCTATATGGCTTCTGTCCAGGTTTCACTAGTCTTGAAGCCCAGATAGGGTGATTTGCAGGCTCCTGGAAGGATCCACAGAAAGAGCGTTATGGTAGTGACCAGATTCCGACAGACTAACCGTCCTGTACTGACATGAGCAGCCATTTGTGTGACTGCATTGTGTTGGGAGGGGAGCAGCACAATAAGAGAGAGCTGCAGGCTGTTCATTGCAGGAATGGAAGGTGCAGAGGTGCATTTGGGTGCAGGTTAGACCAGATAATTTTGGGCTTTTTATTCTTACACAGTGGAACTGCTGCCTATGGGTGCTACATCAGGTCATTTTGGTTTTTTTATTACCTGGATAATGTGGGTGTTGTGGACATGGAAATGTTATTAACTGCTGTAATGCCACTGGGGATGATGTACTAAGGAATTGTGGCACTAAGTAAGTGAACGATAGGGAGTAAGTAAGAATCCCCCAAATTCCCATTGATTTAAATATGGGCTTGAATGCAAGGTATTAGACAGCTGCCTATCATTCAACGGGTTTAAAGGGATAGTAATGTGTCACAATAAAATCACTCCAATTAATCTTCTTAGTATTTGGGCCATGGAGAGTGTTATATCAATACTGTCAGAGTTGTAGTACAAGAGTAATTCAATGATAAAGTATCCCTCTCCCGCCCCTTTTACTGATGTAACACTGCTCACCTCAGAGCAGCAAGACTGTCCAGATGGATCACAGAGAGGGACAATCTTCAGTGATCATAAGGAAAAACCAGTCAAGGGGGGCAGGGTTTTCCTTATGATCACAGTAAGAAGATTGTCCCTTGCTGTGACCTGTCCGGTCATGTGATCAGATTCCACATCTGAGGGGAGGTGACTTACATTAGGTAAAAGGGGTGGGAGGGGGATACTTTATCATTCAAATACTCTTGTACTACAACTCTGACAGCATCGAAATAACACTCTCCATGGACCAAATACTATGGAGATTAATTGGAGCTGCTTTTATTATGAAACATTACTATCCCTTTAAACCCATGGGAATTTGTATTTATCCCTTATAATGCAGATGGTTTGCCCCAGAATTACTCCACCGTGTGGCGCCCAGTGTCCTTTTCCATTTTGTTTCTATGTAATGAGAGTTGGGGGGGGGACCTGTACGTTATTGCTTTGTAGTGCCATTTAAATCAATGGGAATTTGGAGAACTTATTTGCCCCCCTCCAGGGCCAAATTTTGATCCCAGGCTTCCCTAGTTAAGGCACTCTAGGTTCTCTTAGCCCCGCCCATGGCCACACCCATACTCTTCACATGATCCCACCTTCACCCGTTTTTTCCTGGAACAGAAAATACCCTTGGCCTGTAACAAGCAAGAACATGAAACGTTTTAACCCCTTGGTTGCTAGAAAGATCTCTGATGTATTGTTCCGAGATGCTTTGATCTCTCTAGCATACAAGGGGTTAAATAAATAACCTGCTGTAATTGGGTATAAAACTGGTGCAGGGGCACTGACATTGCCCTGGCCACACCCACAAATCAGAATGTGGGTGGGGCCAGCACAGTTGAGGTACCGCCCCTCAAAATCTGGAGCTTTAAGCAGTTTCCTCCTCTGCGTAAATGGGGCCAAACGATGACAAGTTCTGGAGCAAACCAACTGTACCACAGGGGTGAAATACATCAATGGATAATTTTAACACCTTGAATGCTAGAGGTCTTTGCAATGCATTCAAGGGGTTAATTTAACAATTGAAATCAATGAGTATTGAGTTGCTTTGCCCGGAGTTTCTCCTTCACTTTGTGTATCAGTCTGTACAGAGTGCGTTTGATGTGCAGCGGTAGATTGATGAGCGCTGGCATACAGGGGGGGGTATGCCAAGGACAAGGTAGGTATTCGCTACTCACCTGCATTTTGGCGCAGTCAGGGAAATCTCCTGGTGAAATGTGGTGCTCCAGCTGGATCTTGGCAAAAATAACGGGTAACTTGTTAATCAGCTGCTTCTTCTTGTTGCCTTTGCCAAACACAGAGGGCATCTCCTTCTTCAGGTGGCTTATGATGTGGGCATGGACCTGCAGGGCACAAAATCAACATCAGCACATACAGTATAGAGAACTGTGGATATGAACAGAAAGGTCCAAAAGAACCATTCAATTATGTTTAAGAGGAACTGCCCCATATATGTCACCTCCATTAGGGGTATGCAAATGTATGGGCATGCCTGGTGTCCCCCGGGGGCCCCCTGTTACCAACAGTCCCATATTTACTGAAAGGAACCAGATTAATCCTGTGGTCAGATGGTCAGGGCGGAGTGATGGAGGTCTGGGAGCTCAACACATCAATGTGGCTTCTTTAATATAGATCCACCTGTGCTATTGATGGACTCACCCGTACTAATGACAGATCCACCTGTACTAATGACAGACCCACCTGTACTAATGATATATCCACCTGTACTAATGATATATCCACCTGTACTAATGACAGACCCACCTGTACTGATGACATATCCACCTGTACTAATGACAATCCACCTGTACTAATGACAGATCCACCTGTACTAGTGACAGACCCACCTGTACTAATGTGTACTAATGATAGTTCTACCTGTACTAACCACAGACCTAGCTGTACTAATGATATATCCACCTGTACTAACCACAGACCCACCTGTACTAATGTGTACTAATGATAGATCTACCCGTACTAATGATAGATCTACCTGTACTAATGATATATCCACCTGTACTAATGATAGATCTACCTGTACTAATGATATATCCCCCTGTACTAATGATATACCCACCTGTACTAATGATATATCCACCTGTACTAATAACAGATCCACCTGTACTAATGACAGTATGATGTACTAATGACAGATCCACCTGTACTAATGATATATCCACCTGTACTAACCACAGACCTACCTGTACTAATGATATATCCACCTGTACTAATGATATATCCACCTGTACTAACCACAGACCTACCTGTACTAATGATAGACCCACCTGTACTAATGATAGATCTACCTGTACTAATGATAGATCTACCTGTACTAATGACAGACCCACCTGTACTAACCACAGACCTACCTGTACTAATGATATATCCACCTGTACTAACCACAGACCTACCTGTACTAATGATATATCCACCTGTACTAATGATATACCCACCTGTACTAACCACAGACCTACCTGTACTAATGATATATCCACCTGTACTAATGATATACCCACCTGTACTAATGATATATCCACCTGTATTAATGCTATACCCACCTGTACTAATGATATATCCACCTGTATTAATGATATATCAACCTGTACTAATGATATATCCACCTGTACTAATGATAGACCCACCTGTACTAATGACAGATCCACCTGTACTAATGATATATCCACCTGTACTAATGATATACCCACCTGTACTAATGACAGATCCACCTGTACTAATGATATATCCACCTGTGCTAATGATATATCCACCTGTACTAATGATAGATCCACCTGTACTAATGATATATCCACCTGTGCTAATGATATATCCACCTGTGCTAATGATAGACCCACCTGTACTAATGATATATCCACCTGTACTAATGATAGACCCACCTGTACTAATGATATATCCACCTGTACTAATGACAGACCCACCTGTACTAATGATATATCCACCTGTACTAATGATAGACCCACCTGTACTAATGACAGACCCACCTGTACTAATGACAGATCCACCTGTAGTAATGACAGACCCACCTGTACTAATGATATACCCACCTGTACTAATGACAGACCCACCCGTACTAATGACAGACCCACCTGTACTAATGATATACCCACCTGTACTAATGACAGACCCACCTGTACTAATGACAGATCCACCTGTACTAATGATATATTCACCTGTACTAATGACAGACCCACCTGTACTAATGACAGATCCACCTGTACTAATGACAGACCTACCTGTACTAATGATATATCCACCTGTACTAATGATATATCCACCTGTTCTAATGATAGACCCACCTGTACTAATGACAGACCCACCTGTACTAATGATAGACCCACCTGTACTAATGATAGACCCACCTGTACTAATGATATATCCACCTGTACTAATGACAGACCCGCCTGTACATTGTACCTTAAGGTAACAGGAAGGGGCTGACAGCGCAGGAGCACAGATGTCTCTAAAGTAAGAATCCTGTGCGTCATCTCAGATCAAGCTGGATTTCTTAATAACGCAGTAATTATACTCGATAATAGTACTATTTGTAAGTTTATTGCTATATGCCTAATTATTGGGGGGGGGCTTTAGGGTGATAGTTCAATCTTGAAATCTATAAGTTATTGAATGTTAACCCTTTCAATGCCAGAGGGGTATGCAACGCATTGCAAAGCAATGCGTTGCATACCCCCTGGCGTTCAAAGGGCGAAGGGTTCCTTGTCGACTGAATGGGGCATCTCTGGGATAGACTAATTCGGGACATATTGCCATAAATCTTCATTTTTGGGAACATTTGTGGTCAATATTTCAAAGATCTCTGGGTCCCCCAATTCTGAACGTTCCCTATGGAATGATTAACCCCTTCAGGTCTTTAAAGTTATAAATCACTTCACTGTGCCAATTTTGACCAACTCTGCTGTTCAGCCACTCTGAAAAAACCCTTGTGAATGGACTGGTTTTCCAGTTGTCCCCACCGCCAGGATGTCACGGTGTGACCAGGCGAGCGTGCCCGTATGCCACTGCAGGGTCCCTGCTCTCTCTCGCTGTACGTCACTGTGTGACTGTAACATCCTGAGCCCTTCCTGCTGAGGAAGCCACAGTAGTCTGAAGTGTTGGCAAATAGACTCAGAAGTCTGGACATCAATAGAGAGAAAGAGAGAGAGAGCACTAGGAAGGGGGAAGGAGCGTGAGACATCCAACACCTCAAAGCAGACAGGAAACCTAAAAATCCTCCTGCTTCCTCTGGGACAGGCTGAGGCCTAATGGATTAACCTTCTGAGTGCTGTGGGTGTGCATAGAGCTGCACACCATCCCTTCTTAAAGGAGTAAAGTAAACTTAAAAAAAAAAGTAAGTGTATCCCACTGCTGATAGATACATATTTCCAGAGGTATTATTGTTTGAATCTGTGTTTTTTTACATTAGCAGTGCCATCTAGTGGTCAAATTCCAATTAGTTATTCTGCTACATTCTAATGGAGAGGAAAGTCAGTGACTTACAGTTCTCCATAGAATGTGATAGAAACGCACAGTAAATTCACTTCCTGGTTATTTGAACTGTAATAAATTTTGAATAAAACAACGGATAGTGGTGGGAGTGACCTTATTTTACTCATCCTGCTCCTTTAGAGGAGAAAACTTAGGAAAAGTACTTGCTGCATTGATGCATGGGAAGCCTCAGAAATAATCACTGCGCCCCTTAGCCTGCAACAAGCAAGCATGACAAACTGATTTAACCCCTTGGTTGCTAGATTTCTCTAACATCCAACAGATTAAACAGTAGCTATCCTCCAAATAAAGTGCCCCCCCAAAAAAATTATTTATATAGCGATAAGCATATAAATAATAGTATTATAGTATTATAAGTACCGTGTTACTAAGAGATCCTACTTGATCTGAGACTGACAGGCAGGCTTCTTGCTTTAGAAGCATCTGTGTGCCCGCTCTTAAAGTAACTTCCTGTACCTTAAGCAGGGCCGGATTTACATCTCAGGAGACTGTGGGCACAGAAATCTGAAGTGCCCCCCATTGGCCATCTCCACTGGACACCTCCACAATGCTCCTAATCTCCACACTGCCCCCATCATCTCCATATTGTCTTCACATTGCCCCCATCAGCTCCAACTTGCCCCCCATCAGCTCCACATTGCCCTCACATTGCCCCCATCAGCGCCATATTG
Organism: Rhinophrynus dorsalis; assembly: GCA_037306005.1. Lineage (NCBI taxonomy): Eukaryota > Metazoa > Chordata > Amphibia > Anura > Rhinophrynidae > Rhinophrynus > Rhinophrynus dorsalis. The sequence goes on along the minus strand of JBBDGT010000199.1, from coordinate 12,796 downwards.
CCCTCACATTGCCCCCATCAGCTCCAACTTGCCCCCCATCAGCTCCACATTGCCCTCACATTGCCTCCACCATCTCCAACTTACCCCCCCATCAGCTCCACATTTCCCCCACCATCTCCATATTGTCCTTACATTGCCCCCCATCAGCTCCAACTTGCCCCCATCACCCCACCATCTCCATATTGCCCTCCATCGGCTCCAACTTGCCTCCAATTAGCTCCACATTGCCCCCCCATCAGCTCCACATTGCCCCCACATTTCCATATTGCCCTCACATTGCCCCTCAATCAGCTCCAACTTGCCCCCCATCAGCTCCACATTGCCCCCACCATCTCCATATTGCCCTCCATCAGCTCCAACTTGCCCACCATTAGCTACACATTGCCCCCACCATCTCCATGTTGCCCTCACATTTCCTCCCCCGTTGTCCATTTCCTACCTCCCTGGCAGGAGATCTGTCGTCTGTGCCTCCTTTGGCACGGTCCTGTAAGTGCTGGAGCTCCCGCGCGGTCTCCTATTCAGGAATGCAGAGCGCTGGGAGATGATGTCATCACCTAGCGCTCTGCATTCCTAAAGAGCTGACGAGGGAGCGCAGCACTTACAGGACCGTGCCAAAGGAGGCACAGATGACAGATCTCCTGCCAGGGAGGTAGGAAACGGACAACGGGGGAGGTAGGGAACGGACAATGGGGGGGGGAGGCAATGTGAGGGCAACATGGAGCGGGCGCCGAGGCTAATTTAAAAATAAAAATAAATAAATAAAATTTAAAAAAGCGACCCCAATTACAGGCACCCCTCTGTGGGGTGCGCCTGTAGCCAGATGCCTACTCTGCCTTATTGTAAATCCGGCCCTGACCTTCAGGTACAATGCTAGTCCTCCTCACCAATCCTAGAGGAGACCGAGAGGCAGGCGCACAGATGTCTCTAAGGCAAGATGTCTGCGCTGATGCCTGCCTGTTTGTCTCAGATCAAGTAGGATTTCTTAATAACGCTTTACTTCTTCTTATCGCTATTACAATAATTATTTGGGGGGCAATTTATTTGGAGGGATAGTTCCGCTTTAAATAATCACCTGTAAAGTGGTTTGTAAACTGGTGAAAGGATACTGAGATTATTCTGGCCACACCCACAATTCGGAATATAGGTGTGACCTGCATAGTTTAGACACGCCCCCTCAAAATTTGGCACTGTAGGCAGTTGCCTCCTGGGAAATTCAGGCCTTTTAGGGGCTCTTTCACAAAGGCGACCAGAATGTAGGAGAGGTTTGTCTACCGGCCCATGGGAACACCAGATAATATTATTGGCTGGCACCCATTTCTTGGGAACCTCCAACTCAGGTCATGTGAATGGTCTGCTGGCGACCCCATAGACCTCTGTATGGACCCTGCAGACTGCACCATTATGGGGTTACTGAGAGACCACAGTCTGCTGGATTTGGTGCGATCACACAAGGAGATATTCGCCCGTATACAAAGCATCATATCTCAGCATGTTACTGTTCATCACTGCACTGGTGTCCCCCTAGTGAAATAGGCCCAAAGTGGACCTTTCTACAGCTAACATGGTAACATCTTTTACCTTAATGGGATAGTACTGTTCTATTAACCCCTTACCGCCCGAGGACGTACATCTACATCCCGAGCGGATGTCCCAGGTGGACAGAGGACGTACATGTACATCCCGGAAGTCATTTAAACAAATGAAAAAAAAGTTTGGCGGGCTTTAAGTGCCGGCTGCGTGCGCGCACGGCTGGTCACTAAGGGGTTAAAGTGGTGCTCTGAGTCTTCTTTATGTATATATATATATATATATATATATATATATATATATGTGTGTTAATTCCTCAAAAATTATTTATTTTATAGAAAACTAGTTATTAAAACATATTTAGTTCTCTGCAAAACAAATTAACTAGTTTTAAGGTGACAAGTCCACTGTTAAATATGGCAAAAATAAATGCAAAAGGAGAGCGAGCTCCTTATAAGCGTGCACTAAAGTTAATGATGCAGTAAACACTTCTAATGAGAGGAATCATTCAGTCACAGACCTTTTCCTGCTGAGTGAAACAAAGGTTCTCCCACTGCTGTGAGATCTGTCATTCAAAAGATATTACAGATGGAACTTGTGTTTGTTTTACATTTCTTGTTTCCATTCCGCCTTGTGGTGGTGCTTCAGGCTGCTGGTTTTATTGTCTTAATAAATCATCCTTTTTTATTATTATAATTATCAGTGTTATTCCCCAATCACCACCACCATAATCTTGTATGCAACACTGTTATGTACAAGAACCCGAAGTTGCTGCGGTGATTCACAGCTTTCCCGACTCGCGGTGGATTTCCCATTAGGCAGTGTAGTCAACGGTCTCCTTTTAAAAGGTCGCACGCAAAAGAGTGTGCAACCATTTCACTCACTATGTCTCCTGGTTAAAGATGGAGACATGACAATCTCACACTGCATAACGGCTCGAGATTGTCATGTCGCCTACTGAACGTTGCATAGAATAATTCTAGACCCGATCACTGGCACTGCAGGAGTTAATATATGGGAACATTTCACTTACTAGTAAGCCATTGCAGCCTCTCACTCCCCTTCTGCTGCGTAATAACTCAATGTTGGCACTGCAGGAGTTAAGACATGGGAACATTTCACATACTAGTAAGCCCTCCCTGTCAGTCTGCATGCAGAGAAGGGAAGTGAGAGGCCGCATCAGCTTACTAGTAAGTGAAATGTATCCATGTATTAACTCCTGCAGTGCCAGCATGGAGTTATTATGCAGAAGGGAAGTGAGAGGCCGCAGCAGCTTACTAGTAAGTGAAATGTATCCATGTATTAACTCCTGCAGTGCCAGCATGGAGTTATTATGCAGAAGGGAAGTGAGAGGCCGCAGCAGCTTACTAGTAAGTGAAATGTATCCACGTATTAACTCCTGCAGTGCCAGCATGGAGTTATTATGCAGAAGGGGAGTGAGAGGCCGCAGCAGCTTACTAGTAAGTGAAATGTATCCACGTATTAACTCCTGCAGTGCCAGCATGGAGTTATTATGCAGAAGGGGAGTGAGAGGCCGCAGCAGCTACTAGTAAGTGAAATGTATCCATGTATTAACTCTTGCACTGCCAGCATCAAGTTATTACGCAGAAGGGGAGTGAGAGGCCGCAACGGCTTACTGGTAAGTGAGATGTTCCCATGTCTTAACTCCTGCAGTGCCAGCATTGAATTATTACGCAGATGGGGAGGGAGAGGCCGCAACGGCTTACTGGTAAGTGAAATGTTCCCATGTCTTAACTCCTGCAGTGCCAGCATTGAGTTATTATGCAGATGGGGAGGGAGAGGCCGCAGCAACTTACTGGTAAGTGAAATGTTCCCATGTCTTAACTCTTGCAGTGCCAGCACTGAGTTATTACGCAGAAGGGGAGTGAGAGGCCGCAACGGCTTACTGGTAAGTGAAATGTTCCCAGGTCTTAACTCCTGCAGTGCCAGTGACCGGGTCTAGAATTATTCAATGCGATGTTCCCTAGGTGACATGACAATCTCGCGCTGTCATGCAGTGTGAGATTCTCATGTCGCCATTTTTAACCAGGCGACATAGTGAGTGAAGTGGTCTCATACCTCCCAAATGTCCCTGTTTAGGAGGGATAATCCCTCTTTTAGACCTATATCCCTCTTTCCCACCCTGATGTCCCTCTTTTTAGTAGATCAGATTGTGTGGTGTGTCTATAAGTGTATCACATTGCTCTACAGCAATAAACCTCACATTAATGTGTGTTTAAACGTCAGTATCTGTGTTTATAAATTAGTCTGTGTAAATAAAATACTTTGGTCTTGTTATAAATCATTTATTAGGTTACACAAGGAGGTGTCAATAGGTCATTAAACAGCCTAAAAATTATCGCTAATACCCCTCCCACCAGCCACACCTCCAGCCACTCCCCCTAAAACACAAATGTCCCTCTTTGGCAATTTGAAATGTTGGGAGGTATGCGTTTTGCGTGAATGAACTGTAGTCAACTCCCTTTAGTCCCTTTTATACGGTGACATCAGTGCATTGATGATACATTGCATGTGTTACCCGCGGTGAAAGGTAACATGCTGGTCTATGGAGCCTCTCACATGAATGACTATAGCGCATTTGAACACACCACAATTCAGCATGCCGCAGCTTCATTGCCTTGCTGTTAAACATTCCGATGTACTAAAAAGAATTGGTGTAATCTTGGAAAGAAACAAATGCAAAAAAAAAGGGGAGAAAAAAATGCCCATTGACTTAAATTGGGTTAGATTTTTAACCCCTTGAGTGTTGGAGGTCTCCAATTCATTGCTTCTTCAGCATTCAAAGGGTCAAATGTCCCATTTAAGGATAATAAATTGGCATTAAGGACATTTCTATTTGCCCCATGGGGTAGTTGGATTCTTACAGACTTACTTCAGTTCTAATTAGTACATCAACGTCAGAGGGTTAATGGAGATGTGTGCACGGATTATAATATTGCCCCATTAAGTAACAAGCACTGGAAGTATAGTAGTTACTTTGTGAGATCAGAGGAACATCCTCCTAGGACTTATGGCGGCTGCGGTTCAGTCCCTGAGTGTCTCCTGTGAGGTGCCTGCAGCCATAAATCGCAGATCTCTTTCTTCCCTCCGCTGTCACGCAACACTTTAGTTATAACCCCCTGACCTTCCCCAAAAACATAAAAATAGAGACAATTTCCTACAGCCATTAAGAGCTCCGCAAAGACAAAACATCAAATAAGTGATACCTCTCCAACACTGGAAAAGAAAACACAGGATCTCTCCGCAAATACTGGACATGGAGTCACAGGAGACCATCCCTAACACTGGACATGGAGTCACAGGAGACCATCCCTAACACTGGACATGAAGACACAGGAGACCATCCCTTTCCATCTATCTATCTATCTATTGTCTGTCTATCTATCTATCTCATGTCTATCTATCTATCTCATATCTATCTATCTATCTATCTATCTAATATCTATCTATCTATCTATCTATCTATCTATCTATCTCATATCTATCTATCTATCTATCTTATATCTATCTATCTATCTTATATCTATCTATCTTATATCTATCTATCTATCTATCTATCTATCTATCTATCTATCTATCTATCTATCTTATATCTATCTCATATCTATCTATCTATCTTATATCTATCTATCTATCTATCTATCTATCTATCTATCTATCTATCTATCTATATCTATCTCTTATCTATCTATCTATCTATCTATCTATCTATCTATCTCTTATCTATCTATCTATCTATCTCATATCTATCTATCTATCTATCTATCTATCTATCTATCTATCTCATATCTATCTATCTATCTATCTATCTATCTATCTATCTATCTATATCTATCTATCTATCTATCTATCTATCTATCTATCTATCTACCCCATATCTATCTATCTATCTATATATCTCATATCTATCTATCTATCTATCTATCTATCTATCTATCTATCTATCTATCCATCCATCCAAAAAACAACCCTGAAGCCATTTCCAATTTAGCTTCAAGTGAGTAAAAAAATTCCTTCCTGACTCCAAATGGCATTCATATCTGCATTGAAGGCATCTGTTATAAATCTCACTATTGTTCTGTGCTAGATAGGCATCCATTGCTTTTTTCAAAAAAGTTACAGTATCTGCAAGTACAACATCCCGAGACAAAGAATTCCATAGCTTTATCGCCCTTACTGTAAGGAATCCCTGCCTTTGTTTTAGTCAAGTCTAATGGATGACCTCTTGTTCTTAGCTCAGCTCTTTGCATAAATAATTCATTGGATAGTTCTTTGTATTGGCCTTGAATGTATGTGTAAATGGTAATCATATCACCCCTTAGACATCTCTTCTCTAATATATGTGTAAATGGTAATCATATCACCCCTTACACCTCTCTTCTCTAATATATATGTAAATAGTAATCATATCACCCCTTACACCTCTTCTCTAATATAAGTGTAAATGGTAATCATATCTCCCCTTACACCTCTCTTCTCTAATATAAGTGTAAATAGTAATCATATCATCCCTTAGACGTCTCTTCTCTAATATAAGTGTAAATGGTAATCATATCACCCCTTACACCTCTCTTCTCTAATGTAAGTGTAAATGGTAATCATATCACCCCTTAGACATCTCTTCTCTAATATAAGTGTAAATGGTAATCATATCACCCCTTACACTTCTCTTCTCTAATATAAGTGTAAATGGTAATCATATCACCCCTTAGACATCTCTTCTCTAATATATGTGTAAATGGTAATCATATCACCCCTTACACCTCTCTTCTCTAATATATATGTAAATAGTAATCATATCTCCCCTTACACCTCTCTTCTCTAATATAAGTGTAAATTATATCATATCACCCCTTACACGTCTCTTCTCTAATATAAGTGTAAATAGTAATCATATCACCCCTTACACGTCTCTTCTCTAATATAAGTGTAAATGGTATCATATCCCTCTTACACCTCTCTTCTCTAATATAAGTGTAAATGGTATCATATCCCTCTTACACCTCTCTTCTCTAATATAAGTGTAAATGGTAATCATATCACCCCTTACACATCTCTTCTCTAATATCAGTGTAAATAGTAATCATATCCCCCCTTACACCTCTCTTCTCTAATATAAGTGTAAATGGTAATCATATCACCCCTTACACCTCTCTTCTCTAATATAAGTGTAAATGGTAATCATATCTCCCCTTACACGTCTCTTCTCTAATATAAGTGTAAATGGTAATCATATCACCCCTTACACCTCTCTTCTCTAATATAAGTGTAAATGGTAATCATATCACCCCTTACACGTCTCTTTTCTAATGTAAACAAACCCAGTTTGGTTAGTCTCTCTTTATAACTCAGATCCTCCAATCCCTTTATCAGTTTTGTTGCACGTCTCTGCACTTTTTCCAGTTCAGTAATGTCTTTTTTAAGAACTGGCATCCAAAATTGTACTCCATATTCTAGATGAGGCCTAACCAAGGATTTATACAGAGGTAGGATAATATTATCATCCCTTGCTTCTACACCTCTTTTTATGCAGGCTAGTACTCTATTTGCTCTCGCAGCAGCTGAGTGACTCTGCACACTGCTGTGAACTCTATTGTCTATCAGTTCTCCTAAATCTTTCTCTAATGAGGATTCCCCAAGTTGATTCCCATTTAGAGTATATGTAGCAAGTTTGTTTCTACAACCCAAATGCATAACCTTACATTTATCATCTGCCACTTTTCTGCCCATTCACTCATTTTATCTAAATCCTTCTGCGGAAAAAAATCCTATCTATCTATCTATCTATCTATCTATCTATCTATCTATCTATCTATCTATCTATCTATCCATCCATCCCTCTATTTAAATATCTATCAGTCTGTCTGTCTGTCTCTCTGTCTGTGTATCTCTATCCTTTAGGCTATGTTTCCAGTGTCAGTGTATGAAGGGATCGCGCACTCCTCCCTCCCCAGCACTCAGTGTTACTGGTGTCAGTGTATGAAGGGATCACACACTCCTCCCTCCCCACCACTCAGTGTTACTGGAGTCAGTGTATGAAAGGATCAAGCACTCCTCCCTCCCCAGTACTCATTGTTACTGGTGTCAGTGTATGAAGGGATCACACACCCCTCCCACCTCATTACTCTGTGTTACTGGTGTCAGTGTATGAAGGGATTACATACGCCTCCCTTCCCAGCCCTCAATGTTACTGGTGTCAGTGTATGAAGGGATTACACACTCCTCCCTACCCAGTACTCAGTGTTACTGGTGTCAGTGTATGAAGGGATCACACACTCCTCCCTCCCCAGCACTCAGTGTTACTGGTGTCAGTGTATGAAGGGATCACACACTCCTCCCTCCCCACCACTCAGTGTTACTGGTGTCAGTGTATGAAGGGATTACACACTCCTCCCTCCCCAGTACTCAGTGTTACTGGTGTCAGTGTATGAAGACATCACACCCTCCTCCCTCCCCAGCACTCAGTGTTACTGGTGTCAGTGTATGAAGGGATCGCACACTCCTCCCTCCCCAGTACTCAGTGTTACTGGTGTCAGTGTATGAAGGGATTACGCACTCCTCCCTCCCCAGCACTCAGTGTTACTGGTATCAGTGTATGAAGGGATTACACACCCCTCCCACCTCATTACTCTGTGTTACTGGTGTCAGTGTATGAAGGGATTGCGCACTCCTCCCTTCCCAGCACTCAGTGTTACTGGTGTCAGTGTATGAAGGGATTGCGCACTCCTCCCTTCCCAGCACTCAGTGTTACTGGTGTCAGTGTATGAAGGGATTGCGCACTCCTCCCTTCCCAGCACTCAGTGTTACTGGTGTCAGTGTATGAAGGGATCACACACTCCTCCCTCCCCAGCACTCAGTGTTACTGGTGTCAGTGTATGAAGGGATTACACACCCCTCCCACCTCATTACTCTGTGTTACTGGTGTCAGTGTATGAAGGGATTACATACGCCTCCCTTCCCAGCCCTCAATGTTACTGGTGTCAGTGTATGAAGGGATTACACACTCCTCCCTCCCCAGTACTCAGTGTTACTGGTGTCAGTGTATGAAGGGATCACACACTCCTCCCTCCCCAGCACTCAGTGTTACTGGTGTCAGTGTATGAAGACATCACACACTCCTCCCTCCCCAGCATCAGTGTTACTGGTGTCAGTGTATGAAGGGATTACACACTCCTCCTTCCCCAGTACTCAGTGTTACTGATGTCAGTGTATGAAGGGATCGCGCACTCCTCCCTCCCCAGCACTCAGTGTTACTGGTGTCAGTGTATGAAGGGATCGCACACTCCTCCCTCCCCAGTACTCAGTGTTACTGGTGTCAGTGTATGAAGGGATTACGCACTCCTCCCTACCCAGCACTCAGTGTTACTGATGTCAGTGTATGAAGGGATCGCGCACTCCTCCCTTCCCAGCACTCAGTGTTACTGGTGTCAGTGTATGAAGGGATCGGGCACTCCTCCTTCCCCAGCACTCAGTGTTACTGATGTCAGTGTATGAAGGGATCGCGCACTCCTCCCTCCCCAGCACTCAGTGTTACTGGTGTCAGTGTATGAAGGGATTACATACGCCTCCCTTCCCAGCCCTCAATGTTACTGGTGTCAGTGTATGAAGGGATTACACACTCCTCCCTCCCCAGCACTCAGTGTTACTGGTGTCAGTGTATGAAGACATCACACACTCCTCCCTCCCCAGCACTCAGTGTTACTGGTGTCAGTGTATGAAGGGATTACGCACTCCTCCCTCCCCAGCACTCAGTGTTACTGGTGTCAGTGTATGAAGGGATCGCACACTCCTCCCTCCCCAGTACTCAGTGTTACTGGTGTCAGTGTATGAAGGGATCGCACACTCCTCCCTCCCCAGCACTCAGTGTTACTGGTGTCAGTGTATGAAGGGATTACGCACTCCTCCCTCCCCAGCACTCAGTGTTACTGGTGTCAGTGTATGAAGGGATTACGCACTCCTCCCTCCCCAGCACTCAGTGTTACTGGTGTCAGTGTATGAAGGGATTACGCACTCCTTCCTCCCCAACTCTCAGTGTTACTGGTGTCAGTGTATGAAGGGATTACACACTCCTCCCTCCCCAGCACTCAGTGTTACTGGTGTCAGTGTATGAAGGGATTACACACTCCTCCCTCCCCAGTACTCAGTGTTACTGGTGTCAGTGTATGAAGGGATCACTCACTCCTCCCTTCCCAGCCCTCAATGTTACTGGTGTCAGTGTATGAAGGGATTACACACTCCTCCCTCCCCAGCACTCAGTGTTACTGGTGTCAGTGTATGAAGGGATTACACACTCCTCCCTCCCCAGCACTCAGTGTTACTGGTGTCAGTGTATGAAGGGATTACACACTCCTCCCTCCCCAGCACTCAGTGTTACTGGTGTCAGTGTATGAAGGGATTACGCACTCCTCCCTCCCCAGCACTCAGTGTTACTGGTATCAGTGTATGAAGGGATTACACACCCCTCCCACCTCATTACTCTGTGTTACTGGTGTCAGTGTATGAAGGGATTGCGCACTCCTCCCTTCCCAGCACTCAGTGTTACTGGTGTCAGTGTATGAAGGGATTGCGCACTCCTCCCTTCCCAGCACTCAGTGTTACTGGTGTCAGTGTATGAAGGGATCACACACTCCTCCCTCCCCAGCACTCAGTGTTACTGGTGTCAGTGTATGAAGGGATTACACACCCCTCCCACCTCATTACTCTGTGTTACTGGTGTCAGTGTATGAAGGGATTACATACGCCTCCCTTCCCAGCCCTCAATGTTACTGGTGTCAGTGTATGAAGGGATTACACACTCCTCCCTCCCCAGTACTCAGTGTTACTGGTGTCAGTGTATGAAGGGATCACACACTCCTCCCTCCCCAGCACTCAGTGTTACTGGTGTCAGTGTATGAAGACATCACACACTCCTCCCTCCCCAGCATCAGTGTTACTGGTGTCAGTGTATGAAGGGATTACACACTCCTCCTTCCCCAGTACTCAGTGTTACTGATGTCAGTGTATGAAGGGATCGCGCACTCCTCCCTCCCCAGCACTCAGTGTTACTGGTGTCAGTGTATGAAGGGATCGCACACTCCTCCCTCCCCAGTACTCAGTGTTACTGGTGTCAGTGTATGAAGGGATTACGCACTCCTCCCTCCCCAGCACTCAGTGTTACTGATGTCAGTGTATGAAGGGATCGCGCACTCCTCCCTTCCCAGCACTCAGTGTTACTGGTGTCAGTGCATGAAGGGATCGGGCACTCCTCCTTCCCCAGCACTCAGTGTTACTGATGTCAGTGTATGAAGGGATCGCGCACTCCTCCCTCCCCAGCACTCAGTGTTACTGGTGTCAGTGTATGAAGGGATTACATACGCCTCCCTTCCCAGCCCTCAATGTTACTGGTGTCAGTGTATGAAGGGATTACACACTCCTCCCTCCCCAGCACTCAGTGTTACTGGTGTCAGTGTATGAAGACATCACACACTCCTCCCTCCCCAGCACTCAGTGTTACTGGTGTCAGTGTATGAAGGGATTACGCACTCCTCCCTTCCCAGCACTCAGTGTTACTGGTGTCAGTGTATGAAGGGATCGCACACTCCTCCCTCCCCAGTACTCAGTGTTACTGGTGTCAGTGTATGAAGGGATCGCACACTCCTCCCTCCCCAGCACTCAGTGTTACTGGTGTCAGTGTATGAAGGGATTACGCACTCCTCCCTCCCCAGCACTCAGTGTTACTGGTGTCAGTGTATGAAGGGATTACACACTCCTCCCTCCCCAGCACTCAGTGTTACTGGTGTCAGTGTATGAAGGGATTACACACTCCTCCCTCCCCAGTACTCAGTGTTACTGGTGTCAGTGTATGAAGGGATCACTCACTCCTCCCTTCCCAGCCCTCAATGTTACTGGTGTCAGTGTATGAAGGGATTGCGCACTCCTCCCTTCCCAGGACTCAGTGTTACTGGTGTCAGTGTATGAAGGGATCACACACTCCTCCCTCCCCAGCACTCAGTGTTACTGGTGTCAGTGTATGAAGGGATTACACACCCCTCCCACCTCATTACTCTGTGTTACTGGTGTCAGTGTATGAAGGGATTACATACGCCTCCCTTCCCAGCCCTCAATGTTACTGGTGTCAGTGTATGAAGGGATTACACACTCCTCCCTCCCCAGTACTCAGTGTTACTGGTGTCAGTGTATGAAGGGATCACACACTCCTCCCTCCCCAGCACTCAGTGTTACTGGTGTCAGTGTATGAAGACATCACACACTCCTCCCTCCCCAGCATCAGTGTTACTGGTGTCAGTGTATGAAGGGATTACACACTCCTCCTTCCCCAGTACTCAGTGTTACTGATGTCAGTGTATGAAGGAATCGCGCACTCCTCCCTCCCCAGCACTCAGTGTTACTGGTGTCAGTGTATGAAGGGATTGCACACTCCTCCCTCCCCAGTACTCAGTGTTACTGGTGTCAGTGTATGAAGGGATTACGCACTCCTCCCTCCCCAGCACTCAGTGTTACTGATGTCAGTGTATGAAGGGATCGCGCACTCCTCCCTTCCCAGCACTCAGTGTTACTGGTGTCAGTGTATGAAGGGATCGGGCACTCCTCCTTCCCCAGCACTCAGTGTTACTGATGTCAGTGTATGAAGGGATCGCGCACTCCTCCCTCCCCAGCACTCAGTGTTACTGGTGTCAGTGTATGAAGGGATTACATACGCCTCCCTTCCCAGCCCTCAATGTTACTGGTGTCAGTGTATGAAGGGATTACACACTCCTCCCTCCCCAGCACTCAGTGTTACTGGTGTCAGTGTATGAAGACATCACACACTCCTCCCTCCCCAGCACTCAGTGTTACTGGTGTCAGTGTATGAAGGGATTACGCACTCCTCCCTCCCCAGCACTCAGTGTTACTGGTGTCAGTGTATGAAGGGATCGCACACTCCTCCCTCCCCAGTACTCAGTGTTACTGGTGTCAGTGTATGAAGGGATCGCACACTCCTCCCTCCCCAGCACTCAGTGTTACTGGTGTCAGTGTATGAAGGGATTACGCACTCCTCCCTCCCCAGCACTCAGTGTTACTGGTGTCAGTGTATGAAGGGATTACGCACTCCTCCCTCCCCAGCACTCAGTGTTACTGGTGTCAGTGTATGAAGGGATTACGCACTCCTTCCTCCCCAACTCTCAGTGTTACTGGTGTCAGTGTATGAAGGGATTACACACTCCTCCCTCCCCAGCACTCAGTGTTACTGGTGTCAGTGTATGAAGGG
>JBBDGT010000163.1:0-22085 GCA_037306005.1 Rhinophrynus dorsalis | reverse complement strand
TAGTAGTACCAACTGGTACATTTCAGGGCTTGTGTGGGACAAACTAGCCATGATTTACTAATCAGCTGTCCTCTGCTTATGGCTATTTCCAAAAAGGTGCCTTTTAACCCCTGAAGTCTAGCGAGGTGTCCAAGGCATTGCAAAGCAGTGGTTGCCTGCTATGCTCAACTGGCTTGCTCCAGAATGACTTGTCTTTAGCATAGTTCTTGGGGCCCTAAACGTACATAATTTATGCTCCATGAACAGAGAATGGAAGTTATGTTTTTTGTGCTTGGGAGGTCATCTGATTTGTTGTGATTTGTGTTTACCAGGTGTATGTTTAAGGAAGAGGAGTGAGAGACAGCCCAAGAACAAACTCTGGTTGCATGAAAGATTAGCCACTGGCTTCTTGGTTAGGATGATGGGAGTTGTAGTGTTCCATAAGATGAGAGCAAAAGGCTGTCAGGGGATGTATCTATATGCTGTGAAAGAAAAGTTCCATCTCCAGCACATTAAACCTCCTATGAAAGAAAAAGAAAAAAAAAAAGAAGAAAATACACAAAGTGTTTGAGCAGCAGTTTTGCCCTGTCATTACATTCATAGAGAGAGAGATGCCAAGGCTGACCCGGGCATCATGCTGTCTCTCTTTCATTTGGCACATGTATACCATGAAAAAATTAGTTGGCTTAATTCAGTTGTAGCCTCTTTACAACCTCCAGCATTCCTGTACTATAAAACACAAGCAGAAGAATGATATCCCAGAATTCTCTTACTTGCAAATTTGCATATAGGGAGGTGTTTTTTTGGACTTGCCATTGTCAGAATTTTATTGAAAGATGCAGTCATACCTGGGATTTGAAGTCATATTTTCTGAGCCCCACAGTGGCCTTACTCCCTTTCAGTGCCGCATGCCAGTGAAATTTAACCCTTTGAGTGCCAGAGAGGTATGCAATGCATTGGATACCTCTCTGCCACCCAAAGGGTCAGTGTTTTATAGTGTCTTCCATATGGCCCTTGCACTGAAAGGAATAAGTACAGAGTTAACCCTTTGAGTCCTGAATGGGAGCACAATGCTTGGGGCACTCTCTGGCATTTCATGAGTAAAGACATACAGTGTAGTGTTCTGCGTCAAAATTGTGCAGTTTTGATACTATGTCAGTACCCTCAGGCTTCAAGTGAATAAGAATCATTGCTCTAGGTTTTTTTTTTTTCAGAAATACTGTACTATGACATCATACTGTCAATGCCTATTGGCTTAGTGTCAAGGAGAATTATTGCTCTTGTTGACATTTTCCTTGAAACACACTATTGTGACATCATAAAGTCAATGCATAGTGGCTTCATGTGAAGGAGAATCATTGCCTTGGTTTTCCATATTGCTGAAAAACAGAACTATGACATCATAATAGCAATGCCTATTGGCTTTTGTTAAAGCAGAAGAAAGATTCTGGTTTCTTTTTGGCTGGAATACAGAACTGTGATGTCATAATAAGAATACCTACTGGCTTTTGTTAAATGACAATTCCTGCTTTGGTTTCCTTCTTGGTTGAATGGTACTATTGTGACATCATAATAACAATGCCCTCTGTGCTCTGTGTAATGGAGGATCGTTATTTTGGTCTTCTTTTTCGCTGAAACAGAGAGCTCTGATGTCATAAAAGGATTTTCCAAGGTCACCCATCCAGATAGTTTGCAGGCCGTAGCCTGCTTCACTGCCAAGATCAAATGGTTGTGAGTGTATTTCTGCTGGCATGATGGTGGAGAATAGGTGGTATGTCAGTAGTAGTAGTACCAACTGGTACATTTCAGGGCTTGTGTGGGACAAACTAGCCATGATTTACTAATCAGCTGTCCTCTGCTTATGGCTATTTCCAAAAAGGTGCCTTTTAACCCCTGAAGTCTAGCGAGGTGTCCAAGGCATTGCAAAGCAGTGGTTGCCTGCTATGCTCAACTGGCTTGCTCCAGAATGACTTGTCTTTAGCATAGTTCTTGGGGCCCTAAACGTACATAATTTATGCTCCATGAACAGAGAATGGAAGTTATGTTTTTTGTGCTTGGGAGGTCATCTGATTTGTTGTGATTTGTGTTTACCAGGTGTATGTTTAAGGAAGAGGAGTGAGAGACAGCCCAAGAACAAACTCTGGTTGCATGAAAGATTAGCCACTGGCTTCTTGGTTAGGATGATGGGAGTTGTAGTGTTCCATAAGATGAGAGCAAAAGGCTGTCAGGGGATGTATCTATATGCTGTGAAAGAAAAGTTCCATCTCCAGCACATTAAACCTCCTATGAAAGAAAAAGAAAAAAAAAAAGAAGAAAATACACAAAGTGTTTGAGCAGCAGTTTTGCCCTGTCATTACATTCATAGAGAGAGAGATGCCAAGGCTGACCCGGGCATCATGCTGTCTCTCTTTCATTTGGCACATGTATACCATGAAAAAATTAGTTGGCTTAATTCAGTTGTAGCCTCTTTACAACCTCCAGCATTCCTGTACTATAAAACACAAGCAGAAGAATGATATCCCAGAATTCTCTTACTTGCAAATTTGCATATAGGGAGGTGTTTTTTTGGACTTGCCATTGTCAGAATTTTATTGAAAGATGCAGTCATACCTGGGATTTGAAGTCATATTTTCTGAGCCCCACAGTGGCCTTACTCCCTTTCAGTGCCGCATGCCAGTGAAATTTAACCCTTTGAGTGCCAGAGAGGTATGCAATGCATTGGATACCTCTCTGCCACCCAAAGGGTCAGTGTTTTATAGTGTCTTCCATATGGCCCTTGCACTGAAAGGAATAAGTACAGAGTTAACCCTTTGAGTCCTGAATGGGAGCACAATGCTTGGGGCACTCTCTGGCATTTCATGAGTAAAGACATACAGTGTAGTGTTCTGCGTCAAAATTGTGCAGTTTTGATACTATGTCAGTACCCTCAGGCTTCAAGTGAATAAGAATCATTGCTCTAGGTTTTTTTTTTTTCAGAAATACTGTACTATGACATCATACTGTCAATGCCTATTGGCTTAGTGTCAAGGAGAATTATTGCTCTTGTTGACATTTTCCTTGAAACACACTATTGTGACATCATAAAGTCAATGCATAGTGGCTTCATGTGAAGGAGAATCATTGCCTTGGTTTTCCATATTGCTGAAAAACAGAACTATGACATCATAATAGCAATGCCTATTGGCTTTTGTTAAAGCAGAAGAAAGATTCTGGTTTCTTTTTGGCTGGAATACAGAACTGTGATGTCATAATAAGAATACCTACTGGCTTTTGTTAAATGACAATTCCTGCTTTGGTTTCCTTCTTGGTTGAATGGTACTATTGTGACATCATAATAACAATGCCCTCTGTGCTCTGTGTAATGGAGGATCGTTATTTTGGTCTTCTTTTTCGCTGAAACAGAGAGCTCTGATGTCATAAAAGGATTTTCCAAGGTCACCCATCCAGATAGTTTGCAGGCCGTAGCCTGCTTCACTGCCAAGATCAAATGGTTGTGAGTGTATTTCTGCTGGCATGATGGTGGAGAATAGGTGGTATGTCAGTAGTAGTAGTACCAACTGGTACATTTCAGGGCTTGTGTGGGACAAACTAGCCATGATTTACTAATCAGCTGTCCTCTGCTTATGGCTATTTCCAAAAAGGTGCCTTTTAACCCCTGAAGTCTAGCGAGGTGTCCAAGGCATTGCAAAGCAGTGGTTGCCTGCTATGCTCAACTGGCTTGCTCCAGAATGACTTGTCTTTAGCATAGTTCTTGGGGCCCTAAACGTACATAATTTATGCTCCATGAACAGAGAATGGAAGTTATGTTTTTTGTGCTTGGGAGGTCATCTGATTTGTTGTGATTTGTGTTTACCAGGTGTATGTTTAAGGAAGAGGAGTGAGAGACAGCCCAAGAACAAACTCTGGTTGCATGAAAGATTAGCCACTGGCTTCTTGGTTAGGATGATGGGAGTTGTAGTGTTCCATAAGATGAGAGCAAAAGGCTGTCAGGGGATGTATCTATATGCTGTGAAAGAAAAGTTCCATCTCCAGCACATTAAACCTCCTATGAAAGAAAAAGAAAAAAAAAAAAGAAGAAAATACACAAAGTGTTTGAGCAGCAGTTTTGCCCTGTCATTACATTCATAGAGAGAGAGATGCCAAGGCTGACCCGGGCATCATGCTGTCTCTCTTTCATTTGGCACATGTATACCATGAAAAAATTAGTTGGCTTAATTCAGTTGTAGCCTCTTTACAACCTCCAGCATTCCTGTACTATAAAACACAAGCAGAAGAATGATATCCCAGAATTCTCTTACTTGCAAATTTGCATATAGGGAGGTGTTTTTTTGGACTTGCCATTGTCAGAATTTTATTGAAAGATGCAGTCATACCTGGGATTTGAAGTCATATTTTCTGAGCCCCACAGTGGCCTTACTCCCTTTCAGTGCCGCATGCCAGTGAAATTTAACCCTTTGAGTGCCAGAGAGGTATGCAATGCATTGGATACCTCTCTGCCACCCAAAGGGTCAGTGTTTTATAGTGTCTTCCATATGGCCCTTGCACTGAAAGGAATAAGTACAGAGTTAACCCTTTGAGTCCTGAATGGGAGCACAATGCTTGGGGCACTCTCTGGCATTTCATGAGTAAAGACATACAGTGTAGTGTTCTGCGTCAAAATTGTGCAGTTTTGATACTATGTCAGTACCCTCAGGCTTCAAGTGAATAAGAATCATTGCTCTAGGTTTTTTTTTTTTCAGAAATACTGTACTATGACATCATACTGTCAATGCCTATTGGCTTAGTGTCAAGGAGAATTATTGCTCTTGTTGACATTTTCCTTGAAACACACTATTGTGACATCATAAAGTCAATGCATAGTGGCTTCATGTGAAGGAGAATCATTGCCTTGGTTTTCCATATTGCTGAAAAACAGAACTATGACATCATAATAGCAATGCCTATTGGCTTTTGTTAAAGCAGAAGAAAGATTCTGGTTTCTTTTTGGCTGGAATACAGAACTGTGATGTCATAATAAGAATACCTACTGGCTTTTGTTAAATGACAATTCCTGCTTTGGTTTCCTTCTTGGTTGAATGGTACTATTGTGACATCATAATAACAATGCCCTCTGTGCTCTGTGTAATGGAGGATCGTTATTTTGGTCTTCTTTTTCGCTGAAACAGAGAGCTCTGATGTCATAAAAGGATTTTCCAAGGTCACCCATCCAGATAGTTTGCAGGCCGTAGCCTGCTTCACTGCCAAGATCAAATGGTTGTGAGTGTATTTCTGCTGGCATGATGGTGGAGAATAGGTGGTATGTCAGTAGTAGTAGTACCAACTGGTACATTTCAGGGCTTGTGTGGGACAAACTAGCCATGATTTACTAATCAGCTGTCCTCTGCTTATGGCTATTTCCAAAAAGGTGCCTTTTAACCCCTGAAGTCTAGCGAGGTGTCCAAGGCATTGCAAAGCAGTGGTTGCCTGCTATGCTCAACTGGCTTGCTCCAGAATGACTTGTCTTTAGCATAGTTCTTGGGGCCCTAAACGTACATAATTTATGCTCCATGAACAGAGAATGGAAGTTATGTTTTTTGTGCTTGGGAGGTCATCTGATTTGTTGTGATTTGTGTTTACCAGGTGTATGTTTAAGGAAGAGGAGTGAGAGACAGCCCAAGAACAAACTCTGGTTGCATGAAAGATTAGCCACTGGCTTCTTGGTTAGGATGATGGGAGTTGTAGTGTTCCATAAGATGAGAGCAAAAGGCTGTCAGGGGATGTATCTATATGCTGTGAAAGAAAAGTTCCATCTCCAGCACATTAAACCTCCTATGAAAGAAAAAGAAAAAAAAAAAGAAGAAAATACACAAAGTGTTTGAGCAGCAGTTTTGCCCTGTCATTACATTCATAGAGAGAGAGATGCCAAGGCTGACCCGGGCATCATGCTGTCTCTCTTTCATTTGGCACATGTATACCATGAAAAAATTAGTTGGCTTAATTCAGTTGTAGCCTCTTTACAACCTCCAGCATTCCTGTACTATAAAACACAAGCAGAAGAATGATATCCCAGAATTCTCTTACTTGCAAATTTGCATATAGGGAGGTGTTTTTTTGGACTTGCCATTGTCAGAATTTTATTGAAAGATGCAGTCATACCTGGGATTTGAAGTCATATTTTCTGAGCCCCACAGTGGCCTTACTCCCTTTCAGTGCCGCATGCCAGTGAAATTTAACCCTTTGAGTGCCAGAGAGGTATGCAATGCATTGGATACCTCTCTGCCACCCAAAGGGTCAGTGTTTTATAGTGTCTTCCATATGGCCCTTGCACTGAAAGGAATAAGTACAGAGTTAACCCTTTGAGTCCTGAATGGGAGCACAATGCTTGGGGCACTCTCTGGCATTTCATGAGTAAAGACATACAGTGTAGTGTTCTGCGTCAAAATTGTGCAGTTTTGATACTATGTCAGTACCCTCAGGCTTCAAGTGAATAAGAATCATTGCTCTAGGTTTTTTTTTTTTCAGAAATACTGTACTATGACATCATACTGTCAATGCCTATTGGCTTAGTGTCAAGGAGAATTATTGCTCTTGTTGACATTTTCCTTGAAACACACTATTGTGACATCATAAAGTCAATGCATAGTGGCTTCATGTGAAGGAGAATCATTGCCTTGGTTTTCCATATTGCTGAAAAACAGAACTATGACATCATAATAGCAATGCCTATTGGCTTTTGTTAAAGCAGAAGAAAGATTCTGGTTTCTTTTTGGCTGGAATACAGAACTGTGATGTCATAATAAGAATACCTACTGGCTTTTGTTAAATGACAATTCCTGCTTTGGTTTCCTTCTTGGTTGAATGGTACTATTGTGACATCATAATAACAATGCCCTCTGTGCTCTGTGTAATGGAGGATCGTTATTTTGGTCTTCTTTTTCGCTGAAACAGAGAGCTCTGATGTCATAAAAGGATTTTCCAAGGTCACCCATCCAGATAGTTTGCAGGCCGTAGCCTGCTTCACTGCCAAGATCAAATGGTTGTGAGTGTATTTCTGCTGGCATGATGGTGGAGAATAGGTGGTATGTCAGTAGTAGTAGTACCAACTGGTACATTTCAGGGCTTGTGTGGGACAAACTAGCCATGATTTACTAATCAGCTGTCCTCTTCTTATGGCTATTTCCAAAAAGGTGCCTTTTAACCCCTGAAGTCTAGCGAGGTGTCCAAGGCATTGCAAAGCAGTGGTTGCCTGCTATGCTCAACTGGCTTGCTCCAGAATGACTTGTCTTTAGCATAGTTCTTGGGGCCCTAAACGTACATAATTTATGCTCCATGAACAGAGAATGGAAGTTATGTTTTTTGTGCTTGGGAGGTCATCTGATTTGTTGTGATTTGTGTTTACCAGGTGTATGTTTAAGGAAGAGGAGTGAGAGACAGCCCAAGAACAAACTCTGGTTGCATGAAAGATTAGCCACTGGCTTCTTGGTTAGGATGATGGGAGTTGTAGTGTTCCATAAGATGAGAGCAAAAGGCTGTCAGGGGATGTATCTATATGCTGTGAAAGAAAAGTTCCATCTCCAGCACATTAAACCTCCTATGAAAGAAAAAGAAAAAAAAAAGAAGAAAATACACAAAGTGTTTGAGCAGTAGTTTTGCCCTGTCATTACATTCATAGAGAGAGAGATGCCAAGGCTGACCCGGGCATCATGCTGTCTCTCTTTCATTTGGCACATGTATACCATGAAAAAATTAGTTGGCTTAATTCAGTTGTAGCCTCTTTACAACCTCCAGCATTCCTGTACTATAAAACACAAGCAGAAGAATGATATCCCAGAATTCTCTTACTTGCAAATTTGCATATAGGGAGGTGTTTTTTTGGACTTGCCATTGTCAGAATTTTATTGAAAGATGCAGTCATACCTGGGATTTGAAGTCATATTTTCTGAGCCCCACAGTGGCCTTACTCCCTTTCAGTGCCGCATGCCAGTGAAAGTTAACCCTTTGAGTGCCAGAGAGGTATGCAATGCATTGGATACCTCTCTGCCACCCAAAGGGTCAGTGTTTTATAGTGTCTTCCATATGGCCCTTGCACTGAAAGGAATAAGTACAGAGTTAACCCTTTGAGTCCTGAATGGGAGCACAATGCTTGGGGCACTCTCTGGCATTTCATGAGTAAAGACATACAGTGTAGTGTTCTGCGTCAAAATTGTGCAGTTTTGATACTATGTCAGTACCCTCAGGCTTCAAGTGAATAAGAATCATTGCTCTAGGTTTTTTTTTTTTCAGAAATACTGTACTATGACATCATACTGTCAATGCCTATTGGCTTAGTGTCAAGGAGAATTATTGCTCTTGTTGACATTTTCCTTGAAACACACTATTGTGACATCATAAAGTCAATGCATAGTGGCTTCATGTGAAGGAGAATCATTGCCTTGGTTTTCCATATTGCTGAAAAACAGAACTATGACATCATAATAGCAATGCCTATTGGCTTTTGTTAAAGCAGAAGAAAGATTCTGGTTTCTTTTTGGCTGGAATACAGAACTGTGATGTCATAATAAGAATACCTACTGGCTTTTGTTAAATGACAATTCCTGCTTTGGTTTCCTTCTTGGTTGAATGGTACTATTGTGACATCATAATAACAATGCCCTCTGTGCTCTGTGTAATGGAGGATCGTTATTTTGGTCTTCTTTTTCGCTGAAACAGAGAGCTCTGATGTCATAAAAGGATTTTCCAAGGTCACCCATCCAGATAGTTTGCAGGCCGTAGCCTGCTTCACTGCCAAGATCAAATGGTTGTGAGTGTATTTCTGCTGGCATGATGGTGGAGAATAGGTGGTATGTCAGTAGTAGTAGTACCAACTGGTACATTTCAGGGCTTGTGTGGGACAAACTAGCCATGATTTACTAATCAGCTGTCCTCTGCTTATGGCTATTTCCAAAAAGGTGCCTTTTAACCCCTGAAGTCTAGCGAGGTGTCCAAGGCATTGCAAAGCAGTGGTTGCCTGCTATGCTCAACTGGCTTGCTCCAGAATGACTTGTCTTTAGCATAGTTCTTGGGGCCCTAAACGTACATAATTTATGCTCCATGAACAGAGAATGGAAGTTATGTTTTTTGTGCTTGGGAGGTCATCTGATTTGTTGTGATTTGTGTTTACCAGGTGTATGTTTAAGGAAGAGGAGTGAGAGACAGCCCAAGAACAAACTCTGGTTGCATGAAAGATTAGCCACTGGCTTCTTGGTTAGGATGATGGGAGTTGTAGTGTTCCATAAGATGAGAGCAAAAGGCTGTCAGGGGATGTATCTATATGCTGTGAAAGAAAAGTTCCATCTCCAGCACATTAAACCTCCTATGAAAGAAAAAGAAAAAAAAAAAGAAGAAAATACACAAAGTGTTTGAGCAGCAGTTTTGCCCTGTCATTACATTCATAGAGAGAGAGATGCCAAGGCTGACCCGGGCATCATGCTGTCTCTCTTTCATTTGGCACATGTATACCATGAAAAAATTCGTTGGCTTAATTCAGTTGTAGCCTCTTTACAACCTCCAGCATTCCTGTACTATAAAACACAAGCAGAAGAATGATATCCCAGAATTCTCTTACTTGCAAATTTGCATATAGGGAGGTGTTTTTTTGGACTTGCCATTGTCAGAATTTTATTGAAAGATGCAGTCATATCTGGGATTTGAAGTCATATTTTCTGAGCCCCACAGTGGCCTTACTCCCTTTCAGTGCCGCATGCCAGTGAAATTTAACCCTTTGAGTGCCAGAGAGGTATGCAATGCATTGGATACCTCTCTGCCACCCAAAGGGTCAGTGTTTTATAGTGTCTTCCATATGGCCCTTGCACTGAAAGGAATAAGTACAGAGTTAACCCTTTGAGTCCTGAATGGGAGCACAATGCTTGGGGCACTCTCTGGCATTTCATGAGTAAAGACATACAGTGTAGTGTTCTGCGTCAAAATTGTGCAGTTTTGATACTATGTCAGTACCCTCAGGCTTCAAGTGAATAAGAATCATTGCTCTAGGTTTTTTTTTTTTCAGAAATACTGTACTATGACATCATACTGTCAATGCCTATTGGCTTAGTGTCAAGGAGAATTATTGCTCTTGTTGACATTTTCCTTGAAACACACTATTGTGACATCATAAAGTCAATGCATAGTGGCTTCATGTGAAGGAGAATCATTGCCTTGGTTTTCCATATTGCTGAAAAACAGAACTATGACATCATAATAGCAATGCCTATTGGCTTTTGTTAAAGCAGAAGAAAGATTCTGGTTTCTTTTTGGCTGGAATACAGAACTGTGATGTCATAATAAGAATACCTACTGGCTTTTGTTAAATGACAATTCCTGCTTTGGTTTCCTTCTTGGTTGAATGGTACTATTGTGACATCATAATAACAATGCCCTCTGTGCTCTGTGTAATGGAGGATCGTTATTTTGGTCTTCTTTTTCGCTGAAACAGAGAGCTCTGATGTCATAAAAGGATTTTCCAAGGTCACCCATCCAGATAGTTTGCAGGCCGTAGCCTGCTTCACTGCCAAGATCAAATGGTTGTGAGTGTATTTCTGCTGGCATGATGGTGGAGAATAGGTGGTATGTCAGTAGTAGTAGTACCAACTGGTACATTTCAGGGCTTGTGTGGGACAAACTAGCCATGATTTACTAATCAGCTGTCCTCTGCTTATGGCTATTTCCAAAAAGGTGCCTTTTAACCCCTGAAGTCTAGCGAGGTGTCCAAGGCATTGCAAAGCAGTGGTTGCCTGCTATGCTCAACTGGCTTGCTCCAGAATGACTTGTCTTTAGCATAGTTCTTGGGGCCCTAAACGTACATAATTTATGCTCCATGAACAGAGAATGGAAGTTATGTTTTTTGTGCTTGGGAGGTCATCTGATTTGTTGTGATTTGTGTTTACCAGGTGTATGTTTAAGGAAGAGGAGTGAGAGACAGCCCAAGAACAAACTCTGGTTGCATGAAAGATTAGCCACTGGCTTCTTGGTTAGGATGATGGGAGTTGTAGTGTTCCATAAGATGAGAGCAAAAGGCTGTCAGGGGATGTATCTATATGCTGTGAAAGAAAAGTTCCATCTCCAGCACATTAAACCTCCTATGAAAGAAAAAGAAAAAAAAAAAGAAGAAAATACACAAAGTGTTTGAGCAGCAGTTTTGCCCTGTCATTACATTCATAGAGAGAGAGATGCCAAGGCTGACCCGGGCATCATGCTGTCTCTCTTTCATTTGGCACATGTATACCATGAAAAAATTAGTTGGCTTAATTCAGTTGTAGCCTCTTTACAACCTCCAGCATTCCTGTACTATAAAACACAAGCAGAAGAATGATATCCCAGAATTCTCTTACTTGCAAATTTGCATATAGGGAGGTGTTTTTTTGGACTTGCCATTGTCAGAATTTTATTGAAAGATGCAGTCATATCTGGGATTTGAAGTCATATTTTCTGAGCCCCACAGTGGCCTTACTCCCTTTCAGTGCCGCATGCCAGTGAAATTTAACCCTTTGAGTGCCAGAGAGGTATGCAATGCATTGGATACCTCTCTGCCACCCAAAGGGTCAGTGTTTTATAGTGTCTTCCATATGGCCCTTGCACTGAAAGGAATAAGTACAGAGTTAACCCTTTGAGTCCTGAATGGGAGCACAATGCTTGGGGCACTCTCTGGCATTTCATGAGTAAAGACATACAGTGTAGTGTTCTGCGTCAAAATTGTGCAGTTTTGATACTATGTCAGTACCCTCAGGCTTCAAGTGAATAAGAATCATTGCTCTAGGTTTTTTTTTTTTCAGAAATACTGTACTATGACATCATACTGTCAATGCCTATTGGCTTAGTGTCAAGGAGAATTATTGCTCTTGTTGACATTTTCCTTGAAACACACTATTGTGACATCATAAAGTCAATGCATAGTGGCTTCATGTGAAGGAGAATCATTGCCTTGGTTTTCCATATTGCTGAAAAACAGAACTATGACATCATAATAGCAATGCCTATTGGCTTTTGTTAAAGCAGAAGAAAGATTCTGGTTTCTTTTTGGCTGGAATACAGAACTGTGATGTCATAATAAGAATACCTACTGGCTTTTGTTAAATGACAATTCCTGCTTTGGTTTCCTTCTTGGTTGAATGGTACTATTGTGACATCATAATAACAATGCCCTCTGTGCTCTGTGTAATGGAGGATCGTTATTTTGGTCTTCTTTTTCGCTGAAACAGAGAGCTCTGATGTCATAAAAGGATTTTCCAAGGTCACCCATCCAGATAGTTTGCAGGCCGTAGCCTGCTTCACTGCCAAGATCAAATGGTTGTGAGTGTATTTCTGCTGGCATGATGGTGGAGAATAGGTGGTATGTCAGTAGTAGTAGTACCAACTGGTACATTTCAGGGCTTGTGTGGGACAAACTAGCCATGATTTACTAATC
Source organism: Rhinophrynus dorsalis (assembly GCA_037306005.1). Lineage (NCBI taxonomy): Eukaryota > Metazoa > Chordata > Amphibia > Anura > Rhinophrynidae > Rhinophrynus > Rhinophrynus dorsalis. Next base: position 9,688 of record JBBDGT010000163.1, on the reverse strand, counting down.
AGCTGTCCTCTGCTTATGGCTATTTCCAAAAAGGTGCCTTTTAACCCCTGAAGTCTAGCGAGGTGTCCAAGGCATTGCAAAGCAGTGGTTGGCTGCTATGCTCAACTGGCTTGCTCCAGAATGACTTGTCTTTAGCATAGTTCTTGGGGCCCTAAACGTACATAATTTATGCTCCATGAACAGAGAATGGAAGTTATGTTTTTTGTGCTTGGGAGGTCATCTGATTTGTTGTGATTTGTGTTTACCAGGTGTATGTTTAAGGAAGAGGAGTGAGAGACAGCCCAAGAACAAACTCTGGTTGCATGAAAGATTAGCCACTGGCTTCTTGGTTAGGATGATGGGAGTTGTAGTGTTCCATAAGATGAGAGCAAAAGGCTGTCAGGGGATGTATCTATATGCTGTGAAAGAAAAGTTCCATCTCCAGCACATTAAACCTCCTATGAAAGAAAAAGAAAAAAAAAAAGAAGAAAATACACAAAGTGTTTGAGCAGCAGTTTTGCCCTGTCATTACATTCATAGAGAGAGAGATGCCAAGGCTGACCCGGGCATCATGCTGTCTCTCTTTCATTTGGCACATGTATACCATGAAAAAATTCGTTGGCTTAATTCAGTTGTAGCCTCTTTACAACCTCCAGCATTCCTGTACTATAAAACACAAGCAGAAGAATGATATCCCAGAATTCTCTTACTTGCAAATTTGCATATAGGGAGGTGTTTTTTTGGACTTGCCATTGTCAGAATTTTATTGAAAGATGCAGTCATATCTGGGATTTGAAGTCATATTTTCTGAGCCCCACAGTGGCCTTACTCCCTTTCAGTGCCGCATGCCAGTGAAATTTAACCCTTTGAGTGCCAGAGAGGTATGCAATGCATTGGATACCTCTCTGCCACCCAAAGGGTCAGTGTTTTATAGTGTCTTCCATATGGCCCTTGCACTGAAAGGAATAAGTACAGAGTTAACCCTTTGAGTCCTGAATGGGAGCACAATGCTTGGGGCACTCTCTGGCATTTCATGAGTAAAGACATACAGTGTAGTGTTCTGCGTCAAAATTGTGCAGTTTTGATACTATGTCAGTACCCTCAGGCTTCAAGTGAATAAGAATCATTGCTCTAGGTTTTTTTTTTTTCAGAAATACTGTACTATGACATCATACTGTCAATGCCTATTGGCTTAGTGTCAAGGAGAATTATTGCTCTTGTTGACATTTTCCTTGAAACACACTATTGTGACATCATAAAGTCAATGCATAGTGGCTTCATGTGAAGGAGAATCATTGCCTTGGTTTTCCATATTGCTGAAAAACAGAACTATGACATCATAATAGCAATGCCTATTGGCTTTTGTTAAAGCAGAAGAAAGATTCTGGTTTCTTTTTGGCTGGAATACAGAACTGTGATGTCATAATAAGAATACCTACTGGCTTTTGTTAAATGACAATTCCTGCTTTGGTTTCCTTCTTGGTTGAATGGTACTATTGTGACATCATAATAACAATGCCCTCTGTGCTCTGTGTAATGGAGGATCGTTATTTTTGGTCTTCTTTTTCGCTGAAACAGAGAGCTCTGATGTCATAAAAGGATTTTCCAAGGTCACCCATCCAGATAGTTTGCAGGCCGTAGCCTGCTTCACTGCCAAGATCAAATGGTTGTGAGTGTATTTCTGCTGGCATGATGGTGGAGAATAGGTGGTATGTCAGTAGTAGTAGTACCAACTGGTACATTTCAGGGCTTGTGTGGGACAAACTAGCCATGATTTACTAATCAGCTGTCCTCTGCTTATGGCTATTTCCAAAAAGGTGCCTTTTAACCCCTGAAGTCTAGCGAGGTGTCCAAGGCATTGCAAAGCAGTGGTTGCCTGCTATGCTCAACTGGCTTGCTCCAGAATGACTTGTCTTTAGCATAGTTCTTGGGGCCCTAAACGTACATAATTTATGCTCCATGAACAGAGAATGGAAGTTATGTTTTTTGTGCTTGGGAGGTCATCTGATTTGTTGTGATTTGTGTTTACCAGGTGTATGTTTAAGGAAGAGGAGTGAGAGACAGCCCAAGAACAAACTCTGGTTGCATGAAAGATTAGCCACTGGCTTCTTGGTTAGGATGATGGGAGTTGTAGTGTTCCATAAGATGAGAGCAAAAGGCTGTCAGGGGATGTATCTATATGCTGTGAAAGAAAAGTTCCATCTCCAGCACATTAAACCTCCTATGAAAGAAAAAGAAAAAAAAAAAGAAGAAAATACACAAAGTGTTTGAGCAGCAGTTTTGCCCTGTCATTACATTCATAGAGAGAGAGATGCCAAGGCTGACCCGGGCATCATGCTGTCTCTCTTTCATTTGGCACATGTATACCATGAAAAAATTAGTTGGCTTAATTCAGTTGTAGCCTCTTTACAACCTCCAGCATTCCTGTACTATAAAACACAAGCAGAAGAATGATATCCCAGAATTCTCTTACTTGCAAATTTGCATATAGGGAGGTGTTTTTTTGGACTTGCCATTGTCAGAATTTTATTGAAAGATGCAGTCATACCTGGGATTTGAAGTCATATTTTCTGAGCCCCACAGTGGCCTTACTCCCTTTCAGTGCCGCATGCCAGTGAAAGTTAACCCTTTGAGTGCCAGAGAGGTATGCAATGCATTGGATACCTCTCTGCCACCCAAAGGGTCAGTGTTTTATAGTGTCTTCCATATGGCCCTTGCACTGAAAGGAATAAGTACAGAGTTAACCCTTTGAGTCCTGAATGGGAGCACAATGCTTGGGGCACTCTCTGGCATTTCATGAGTAAAGACATACAGTGTAGTGTTCTGCGTCAAAATTGTGCAGTTTTGGTACTATGTCAGTACCCTCAGGCTTCAAGTGAATAAGAATCATTGCTCTAGGTTTTTTTTTTTCAGAAATACTGTACTATGACATCATACTGTCAATGCCTATTGGCTTAGTGTCAAGGAGAATTATTGCTCTTGTTGACATTTTCCTTGAAACACACTATTGTGACATCATAAAGTCAATGCATAGTGGCTTCATGTGATGGAGAATCATTGCCTTGGTTTTCCATATTGCTGAAAAACAGAACTATGACATCATAATAGCAATGCCTATTGGCTTTTGTTAAAGCAGAAGAAAGATTCTGGTTTCTTTTTGGCTGGAATACAGAACTGTGATGTCATAATAAGAATACCTACTGGCTTTTGTTAAATGACAATTCCTGCTTTGGTTTCCTTCTTGGTTGAATGGTACTATTGTGACATCATAATAACAATGCCCTCTGTGCTCTGTGTAATGGAGGATCGTTATTTTGGTCTTCTTTTTCGCTGAAACAGAGAGCTCTGATGTCATAAAAGGATTTTCCAAGGTCACCCATCCAGATAGTTTGCAGGCCGTAGCCTGCTTCACTGCCAAGATCAAATGGTTGTGAGTGTATTTCTGCTGGCATGATGGTGGAGAATAGGTGGTATGTCAGTAGTAGTAGTACCAACTGGTACATTTCAGGGCTTGTGTGGGACAAACTAGCCATGATTTACTAATCAGCTGTCCTCTGCTTATGGCTATTTCCAAAAAGGTGCCTTTTAACCCCTGAAGTCTAGCGAGGTGTCCAAGGCATTGCAAAGCAGTGGTTGCCTGCTATGCTCAACTGGCTTGCTCCAGAATGACTTGTCTTTAGCATAGTGCTTGGGGCCCTAAACATACATAATATATGCTCCATGAACAGAGAATGGAAGTGATGTTTTTTGTGCTTGGGAGGTCATCTGATTTGTTGTGATTTGTGTTTACCAGGTGTATGTTTAAGGAAGAGGAGTGAGAGACAGCCCAAGAACAAACTCTGGTTGCATGAAAGATTAGCCACTGGCTTCTTGGTTAGGATGATGGGAGTTGTAGTGTTCCATAAGATGAGAGCAAAAGGCTGTCAGGGGATGTATCTATATGCTGTGAAAGAAAAGTTCCATCTCCTTTTTTTTTTTTTTTTTTTTTTTTTTTGCATAAAAATCTTTATTTACAAAAACAAAACAAACACATCACAAAAACATAACATTATTGTCTCTTTTCCATACAATAGTGCCCATTCTAAAAATAATTTCTCCATTCTATGACTCTCCAAAAATGGTTTGCAGCTTCTACTCCGTTATGTTTTCTGTCTATCAGAACATAAGAAAATAGTTTTGAAAAAAACAACCCAAGTGCTTCCTCTACTGGGATCATTTCTCTCTTAAAAACATAAACATTCCTAATATCCCATAAAGTTTCCTTCATTGAATTAACAATTTTCCACACTGCTTTATCTCCATCTCTAAATCCTAATCCGGATCCATAAATGACCATTTCATAAGAAAGGACTTTACCTGATACAAAACATTTTACAAAATTTATAATTTTAGACCACATATCTCGGGCATATGGGCAATTCCATAGCAAGTGCATAACTGTCTCATCCTGTCTACAAGTATCTCTAGGACATTTTGCGATTGGTGCTATTCGTCTACTATGTTGGAAGCTTCTCACTGGCAAACAGTTATGGACTATTTGCCAGGCCAGATCCTTTTGAACATTGGTAAGAAAAGTAGCATTAACCCTTTTCCAAATCAACCGTGTTGTGCCAATAGTGAATCTTTCAACTGGACATAACATTTCCTTTTTTTTATACCAGTCCTTTAATTTCTTATAATCCTGTACAGTCTCCCTTGTAACATCAGACATGGAATAACGGCTTATTATCTTTTCTAAGCATTTGTACTGCGGAGGCGGGACCAGCATAAAAGGCTTATTCGCTGTTACTGTATGCCAGCCATATTTTCTGAGAATAACACCTGCACAATAGACTATGAAAAAAGCAGCAGGAGCTTCATCTGTCACTAAACATATCCTGTAGGAAATATATTTTATTTCAAGAAAACTTTGTATATCTGGAAAACCTTTACCACCATTGATCAACTGTTTACAAACCACTTCACGCCTTCGCTTCTCATTTGTAGAACCCCAAAAAAAAGTGAACAGTAATCTGGTAATTTTCTGCAACCAATCAGAATTTGGTAAAAACACCAATGCGATATGCAATAACATAGGCAAGATGATCGCTTTGATTACCAGAACTTTCCCAACCAAAGATAATTTCCTTAGCTTCCAGAAGGATAATTTCTTTTGCACCTTATAAAACAACTTTTGCCAGTTTCCCTGACCAGAAATGTTTTGATCAAAAACTATACCCAATAAAGTCAAGCTATCTGCCTGAACTGGAACACGTGTCTCCTCTGCAGTCCAGTTCCCAAAAACATGACATTTACTCTTATTTAGATTAAGTTTAAAACCAGATCCACAACAAAACCATTCAGTAGTAGTTACTGCTCTATTTAAAGCAACTCCATCTGCACATAGGACTGCGACATCATCCATGTAGCCTAGAACTTTGGCTTGACAACCTCCACTCCCTGGCATTGTGACTCCTCTAACCACTTTGTCCTTTTGCAAAGCTACAATCAAGGGCTCAATTGCGCACACAAACAGCATTGGGGACAATGGACATCCTTGCCTGACACCAGAGGACACGTATATGCTATCTGTGCACCAACAGTTCACTACAATCTTACTCTCAGCATTCCTATACAGAGACATTATCATTTTAATGAAGACTTCTGAAAAACCCATAGCTGCCAACACAGAAAACAAATACCCATGGTGAATCCTATCAAAGGCCTTCTCAAAATCAATAGACCAGACAGCCATCTTTTGATTTCTACTTTTTATATCCCAGATTAGATCTCTAAGTAAAATTAAATTCTGAGCTATACATCTCCCTGGGATGGTGCATACCTGATAGGGATTAATTAGAGTTTTCATTACCTCCTTCATTCTATTTGCTATAACTTTAGCTATCAGTTTATAATCCATATTTAATAGAGTGATTGGCCTATAATTTTTAATATCATCCTTATCCCCTTTTTTATATATCAAAGTTACAATACCAGTTTTCATTGATTTGGCACATTCACCCCTGCGAAAGACTTCCTTTGTCAATAAGACCATATCTTCTCCCAATATATCCCAAAACACTTTATAAAATTCTATGGGAAGCCCATCACTCCCTGGAGACCTTCCAGTTGCAGCAGATTTGACTGCTGCCAATAATTCTTCTATTGTCACTTCCTTATTTAAACTCTCCTTATCTCCCTCCTCAACTTTTAGATATAACTTAGATAGAAAATCTTTCATCAATGAGACATCAACCTGACGTGGTGAAAAGAGCTCTGAATAAAAATTATGAACAGTTTTCAACATATCTTTTATATCAGACTGACCACTCAAAGAGGAAATGCAAGATTTCCTATTATGAATTTTCCTAAAGAAGTATCTAGTGCACCGTTCATCCTCCTCTAACACTTGTGTTTTGGAACTATATATAATACCCTTCCCTTTTTCATGCATAAAAGCTTCAATATCCTGCTTTACAGTTTTTATATCATTATCCACATCCATACCCAGGTCTCTCATATCATATAACATATTAAGTCTTTTTTGCAATAGGTTGTACCACTTCCTTTTTTCTTTAGCTTTAATAATCCCTTTTTTAATGAAAAATTCCTTGGTTTTGTATTTAACAAAATCCCACCATGTAAGCAAATCTTTAAAGTGACTTTGCATATATTTAAGTTTCTGATATAACAATTTATATTGACTTATAATTTGGTCATCATTCAGTAAGGATGTATTCAGTTTCCATACACCTTTCCCTTTAACAGATTCCCTCTCATGACTTACATGAAGCTCTAACATTGCATGATCTGAAAAAATAACATTTTGTTTTTGTACATCAGTGACATGTACATTTGAAGAAGTGAAGAAAAAGTCTATACGTGATTTAACATTATGACCCTGCCATGTAAACCCTTCTTCTCTTTTTCTAACACTTCTCCAAGTATCTGTGAGTTTGAAGTCTGCTATGCAGTGACTGAGGGATTTTGATGACTTGTCTAATTTATAATGAGATACTGGACCACACCTATCATTCTCATCAATTATACAGTTGAAATCCCCTCCTAATATTGTATAGGCAGAATGTGTAAAAAATAAAGGTAATGTTTGAAATAACAATTGTCTGTCATGTATATCAATTGGTGCATAAATGCAGAAGAGATCCCATGATGCATTGTCCATGCAAACTGTAACTTTAAGTGCCCTCCCTGGGCAGATTTCACACACAGAGACAATCTTAACATCAAAGCCTCTGAATAAAATCCCCACTCCTGAATTCCTGCTATCAGATCCCCCAGACCACACTGAGGGACCCAGTGTCCAGCTATTTTGCAGAGATGTGTAATCCCCAGAAGGTGAAATATAACATTCCTGTAAAAAAAAGATATTAGCTGGGACAGATGATAAGAAATCAAAAACTGTGGCTCTCCTTACAGAGTCTCTAATGCTCCTCACATTAAGAGTCACACATTTCAGCACCATTTAGCCATGTGCAGAGGGAAGATTTGGGCCATCACCCCCACCTGGATCAGAGCACTGTGATTGCATGATTAGGGCCAGCTGGTGCACTTGTTCCACTGGAAGGTAACCAGAGCTTAACCCCTCCACTGCCAACTGACCCAGAGGCAAACTTGAAGCTGAGAAGTCCCTCTCCTCTTCTGCACTCCCAGGAGAGTCTAACATTTGTGCAAACGAGTTTAAAGCAATTTGGTCACAGAAATCTCCTGCTTGGGGGGAATTCTGTACACCGGTGCTGTGTGGAGCAACCCCAACATTAGTCTCTTTCAGTGTCTTTACTTGTTCAGAGTCAGACAATTCCTCCACTGACAAACACCCAAATCTGTTATACATTGTAGTCCCTTTTTCCTCTTTCTGACTATGTCCCCCAACTCTGCTTCGCTTTCTGCGCTTCTTTTTACCTGCATACAGCTCCAAATCTGAAGGCTCAGCATTTGCACCCTCCTCCTCATCTGATCCATGTGGAGATTTTACTGCCAGTATTTCAGCCCATGAGATAAAACCATTACTCCCAAAAGGCCTTACCACAGGCTGTGCATCCTGCTCCTCTAATGAGGTGATGTTTCCCTCACCCCTCACCTCCTCCCGTGGGGGTATTGGTGGCAATATCAGTCTGGGGAAATCCTCATTCCTTGTGGGGCAGTCCTTGTACAAATGGTCTGTAGCACCACACATATCACATTGCTTCTCTGCAGTACAGTTTCTGGATAAATGCTCTCCCTGACAATGTCTGCAGCGGGGAGAGGGGCATGCCTCACCCACTGGGTGTTCCTTGCCACACTTTCTGCACCCAGGCGGTTGCCCATAGTAATAAAGGTATCCTCTGTTAGGTCCAATTGAAAACTGAGCAGGAGGGTGACACAAATTAAGGTATTCTCTGTCAGAAGGTCTGAGCCTGACAAACGTATCCCATTTTCCATTCCAGTAGCCCTCAGAGTCTTTCACCTTGGAAAGAGGTCTAGTTACATCACAGTACCTCTTCAGAAAAGTCTCAATGTCCCTAGGCTGGACATAGGGATTGAACATGTGCACAAAAAGCCTTCTTACTTCTCTCTGGAACAATCCTTCTCCAAGGAAATGAACAAAAGGCTCCACATCCTTTCTCCCTTGGTATAGTTCCCAAAATTCAATGCAGTCACTGGATGTCTGAAATGTAATATCAAAAGATGATCTTGCAGGGAAATCCTGAAGGCAAAAAATCTTGTCCGGTGTAAAGCCAAAAGGTTTAAGGACCTTGCATATAAAGTTTTTTCTTTGCAGCAAAGCATGCTGTTCCAAATCCAATAATGTCAGTCGGACAGTATTCGCCATTCGCACACCAGGCGCAGAACCTTGAGATCTCGCCGCCATCCTGTATTCAGGTCCACTTAACTAACAGCACCTGTCTAGTCACATGACACGTCTGCTAGTTCCATCTCCAGCACATTAAACCTCCTATGAAAGAAAAAGAAAAAAAAAAAGAAGAAAATACACAAAGTGTTTGAGCAGCAGTTTTGCCCTGTCATTACATTCATAGAGAGAGAGATGCCAAGGCTGTCCCGGGCATCATGCTGTCTCTCTTTCATTTGGCACATGTATACCATGAAAAAATTAGTTGGCTTAATTCAGTTGTAGCCTATTTACAACCTCCAGCATTCCTGTACTATAAAACACAAGCAGAAGAATGATATCCCAGAATTCTCTTACTTGCAAATTTGCATATAGGGAGGTGTTTTTTTGGACTTGCCATTGTCAGAATTTTATTGAAAGATGCAGTCATATCTGGGATTTGAAGTCATATTTTCTGAGCCCCACAGTGGCCTTACTCCCTTTCAGTGCCGCATGCCAGTGAAAGTTAACCCTTTGAGTGCCAGAGAGGTATGCAATGCATTGGATACCTCTCTGCCACCCAAAGGGTCAGTGTTTTATAGTGTCTTCCATATGGCCCTTGCACTGAAAGGAATAAGTACAGAGTTAACCCTTTGAGTCCTGAATGGGAGCACAATGCTTGGGGCACTCTCTGGCATTTCATGAGTAAAGACATACAGTGTAGTGTTCTGCGTCAAAATTGTGCAGTTTTGATACTATGTCAGTACCCTCAGGCTTCAAGTGAATAAGAATCATTGCTCTAGGTTTTTTTTTTCAGAAATACTGTACTATGACATCATACTGTCAATGCCTATTGGCTTAGTGTCAAGGAGAATTATTGCTCTTGTTGACATTTTCCTTGAA
>JBBDGT010000050.1:0-22242 GCA_037306005.1 Rhinophrynus dorsalis | reverse complement strand
ATATACATTATCTGACTGCTTTGTGATGGACTCCTACCTAGGTAAGTGCTTCTGTTACACACAGTAATTATATATATATACACCTGACTGCTGTGTGATGGACTCCTACCTAGGTAAGTGCTTCTGTTACACACAGTAATTATATAGATACGCCTGACTGCTGTGTGATGGACTCCTACTTAGGTAAGTGCTTCTGCCACACACAGTAATTATATAGATACTCCTGACTGCTGTGTGATGGACTCCTACCTAGGTAAGTGCTTCTGCCACACACAGTAATTATATAGATACGCCTGACTGCTGTGTGATGGACTCCTACCTAGGTAAGTGCTTCTGTTACACACAGTAATTATATAGATACGCCTGACTGCTGTGTGATGGACTCCTACTTAGGTAAGTGCTTCTGTTACACACAGTAATTATATAGATACGCCTGACTGCTGTGTGATGGACTCCTACCTAGGTAAGTGCTTCTGCCACACACAGTAATTATATATATACGCCTGACTGCTGTGTGATGGACTCCTACCTAGGTAAGTGCTTCTGTTACACACAGTAATTATATAGATATACCTGACTGCTGTGTGATGGACTCCTACCTAGGTAAGTGCTTCTGTTACACACAGTAATTATATAGATACGCCTGACTGCTGTGTGATGGACTCCTACCTAGGTAAGTGCTTCTGTTACACACAGTAATTATATAGATACGCCTGACTGCTGTGTGATGGACTCCTACTTAGGTAAGTGCTTCTGTTACACGCAGTAATTATATAGATACACCTGACTGCTGTGTGATGGACCCCAAACCTAGGTAAGTGCTTCTGTTACACGCAGTAATTATATAGATACACCTGACTGCTGTATGATGGACTCCTACCTAGGTAAGTGCTTCTGTTACACACAGTAATTATATAGATACACCTGACTGCTGTGTGATGGACTCCTAACTAGGTAAGTGCTTCTATTACACACAGCAATTGTATAGATACACCTGACTGCTGTGTGATGGACTCCTACCTAGGTAAGTGCTTCTGTTACACACAGTAATTGTATAGATACACCTGACTGCTGTGTGATGACTCCTACCTAGGTAAGTACTTCTGTTACACACAGTAATTATATAGATACGACTGACTGCTGTGTGATGGACTCCTACCTAGGTAAGTGCTTCTGTTACATACAGTAATTATATAAATACACCTGACTGCTGTGCGATGGACTCCTACCTAGGTAAGTGCTTCTGTTACACACAGTAATTGTATAGATGCGCCTGACTGCTGTGTGTTGGACTCCTACCTAGGTAAGTCCTTCTGTTACACACAGTAATTATATAGATGCGCCTTACTGCTGTGTGTTGGACTCCTACATAGGTAAGTGCTTCTGTTACACGCAGTAATTATATGGATACGCCTGACTGCTGTGTGATGGACCCCTACCTAGGTAAGTGCTTCTGTTACACACAGTAATTGTATAGATACGCCTGACTGCTGTGTGATGGACTCCTATCTAGGTAAGTGCTTCTGTTACACACAGTAATTATATAGATACGCCTGACTGCTGTGTGATGGACTCCTACCTAGGTAAGTGCTTCTGTTACACACAGTAATTATACAGATACATCTGACTGCTGTGTGATGGACTCCTACCTAGGTAAGTCCTTCTGTTACACACAGTAATTATACGGATACACCTGACTCTGTGTGATGGACTCCAACCTAGGTAAGTCCTTATGTTACACACAGTAATTATATAGATACACCTGACTCTGTGTGATAGACTCCTACTTAGGTAAGTGCTTCTGTTACACACAATAATTATATGGATACACCTGACTGCTGTGTGATGGACCCCTACCTAGGTAAGTGCTTCTGTTATACACAGTAATTCTATAGATACGCCTGACTGCTGTGTGATGGACTCCTACCTAGGTAAGTGCTTCTGTTACACACAGTAATTATATAGATATGCCTGACTGCTGTGTGATGGACTCCTACCTAGGTAAGTGCTTCTGTTACACACAGTAATTATATAGATATAAGCCTGACTGCTGTATGATGGACTCCTACCTAGGTAAGTGCTTCTGTTACACACAGTAATTATATACATACACCAGACTGCTGTGTGACGGACTCCTACCTAGGTAAGTACTTCTGTTACACACAGTTATTATATAGATACACCTGACTGCTGTGTGATGGACCCCTACCTAGGTAAGTGCTTCTGTTACACGCAGTAATTATATAGATACACCTGACTGCTGTATGATGGACTCCTACCTAGGTAAGTGCTTCTGTTACACGCAGTAATTATATAGATACACCTGACTGCTGTGTGATGACTCCTACCTAGGTAAGTACTTCTGTTACACACAGTAATTATACAGATACGACTGACTGCTGTATGATGGACTCCTACCTAGGTAATTGCTTCTGTTACACACAGTAATTATATAGATATAACCCTGACTGCTGTATGATGGACTCCTACCTAGGTAAGTGCTTCTGTTACACACAGTAATTATATACATACACCAGACTGCTGTGTGACGGACTCCTACCTAGGTAAGTACTTCTGTTACACACAGTAATTATATAGATACACCTGACTGTTGAGTGACGGACTCCTACCTAGGTAAGTATTTCTGTTACACACAGTAATTATATAGATATACACCTGACTGCTGTATGATGGACTCCTACCTAGGTAAGTGCTTCTGTTACACACAGTAATTATATAGATACACCTGACTGCTGTGTGATGGACTCCTACCTAGGTAAGTGCTTCTGTTACACACAGTAATTGTATAGATACACCTGACTGCTGTGTGATGGACTCCTACCTAGGTAAGTGCTTCTGTTACACACAGTAATTGTATAGATACACCTGACTGCTGTGTGATGACTCCTACCTAGGTAAGTACTTCTGTTACACACAGTAATTATACAGATACGACTGACTGCTGTGTGATGGACTCCTACCTAGGTAAGTGCTTCTGTTACATACAGTAATTATATAAATACACCTGACTGCTGTGCGATGGACTCCTACCTAGGTAATTGCTTCTGTTACACACAGTAATTGTATAGATGCGCCTGACTGCTGTGTGTTGGACTCCTACCTAGGTAAGTCCTTCTGTTACACACAGTAATTATATAGATGCGCCTTACTGCTGTGTGTTGGACTCCTACATAGGTAAGTGCTTCTGTTACACACAGTAATTATATGGATACGCCTGACTGCTGTGTGATGGACCCCTACCTAGGTAAGTGCTTCTGTTACACACAGTAATTGTATAGATACGCCTGACTGCTGTGTGATGGACTCCTATCTAGGTAAGTGCTTCTGTTACTCACAGTAATTATATAGATACGCCTGACTGCTGTGTGATGGACTCCTAACTAGGTAAGTGCTTCTGTTACACACAGTAATTATACAGATACATCTGACTGCTGTGTGATGGACTCCTACCTCGTTAAATCCTTCTGTTACACACAGTAATTATACGGATACACCTGACTCTGTGTGATGGACTCCTACCTAGGTAAGTCCTTATGTTACACACAGTAATTATATAGATACACCTGACTCTGTGTGATGGACTCCTACTTAGGTAAGTGCTTCTGTTACACACAGTAATTATATGGATACACCTGACTGCTGTGTGATGGACTCCTACCTAGGTAAGTGCTTCTGTTATACACAGTAATTCTATAGATACGCCTGACTGCTGTGTGATGGACTCCTATCTAGGTAAGTGCTTCTGTTACACACAGTAATTATATAGATATGCCTGACTGCTGTGTGATGGACTCCTACCTAGGTAAGTGCTTCTCTTACACACAGTAATTATATACATACGCCTGACTGCTGTATGATGGACTCCTACCTAGGTAAGTGCTTCTGTTACACACAGTAATTATATAGATACGCCTGACTGCTGTGTGATGGACTCCTACCTAGGTAAGTTCTTCTGTTATACACAGTAATTATATAGATACGCCTGACTGCTGTGTGATGGACTCCTACCTAGGTAAGTGCTTCTCTTACACACAGTAATTATATAGATACGCCTGACTACTGTGTGATGGACTCCTACCTAGGTAAGTGCTTCTGTTACACGCAGTAATTATATAGATACACCTGACTGCTGTGTGATGGACTTCTATCTAGGTAAGTGCTTCTGTTACACACAGTAATGATATAGATACGCCTGACTGCTGTATGATGGACTCCTACCTAGGTAAGTGCTTCTGTTACACACAGTAATTATATAGATACACCTGACTGCTGTATAATGGACTCCTACCTAGGTAAGTACTTCTATTACACACAGTAATAATATACATATACACCTGACTGCTGTATGATGGACTCCTACCTAGGTAAGTACTTCTTTACACACAGTAATTATATAGATACGCCTGACTGCTGTATGATGGACTCCTACCTAGGTAAGTACTTCTATTACACAGAGTAATTATATATATATACACACCTGACTGCTGTATAATGGACTCCTACCTAGGTAAGTGCTTCTGTTACACACAGTAATTATATATATACATTCACCTGACTGCTGTGTGATGGACTCCTATATAGGTAAGTACTTCTGTTACACACAGTAATTATATATATACATTCACCTGACTGCTGTATGATGGACTCCTATATAGGTAAGTACTTCTGTTACACACAGTAATTATACAGATACATCTGACTGCTGTGTGATGGACTCCTACCTAGGTAAGTCCTTCTGTTACACACAGTAATTATACGGATACACCTGACTCTGTGTGATGGACTCCTACCTAGGTAAGTCCTTATGTTACCCACAGTAATTATATAGATACACCTGACTCTGTGTGATGGACTCCTACTTAGGTAAGTGCTTCTGTTACACACAGTAATTATATGGATACACCTGACTGCTGTGTGATGGACCCCTACCTAGGTAAGTGCTTCTGTTATACACAGTAATTCTATAGATACGCCTGTCTGCTGTATGATGGACTCCTACCTAGGTAAGTGCTTCTGTTACACACAGTAATTATATAGATACACCTGACTGCTGTGTGATTGACTCCTATCTAGGTAAGTGCTTCTGTTACACACAGTAATTATATAGATACACCTGACTGCTGTGTGATGGACTCCTACCTAGGTAAGTGCTTCTGTTACACACAGTAATTATATGGATACACCTGACTGCTGTGTGATGGACCCCTACCTAGGTAAGTGCTTCTGTTATACACAGTAATTCTATAGATACGCCTGTCTGCTGTATGATGGACTCCTACCTAGGTAAGTGCTTCTGTTACACACAGTAATTATATAGATACACCTGACTGCTGTGTGATTGACTCCTATCTAGGTAAGTGCTTCTGTTACACACAGTAATTATATAGATACACCTGACTGCTGTGTGATGGACTCCTACCTAGGTAAGTGCTTCTGTTACACACAGTAATTGTATAGATACACCTGACTGCTGTGTGATGGACTCCTACCTAGGTAAGTGCTTCTGTTACACACAGTAATTGTATAGATACACCTGACTGCTGTGTGATGACTCCTACCTAGGTAAGTACTTCTGTTACACACAGTAATTATACAGATACGACTGACTGCTGTGTGATGGACTCCTACCTAGGTAAGTGCTTCTGTTACATACAGTAATTATATAAATACACCTGACTGCTGTGCGATGGACTCCTACCTAGGTAAGTGCTTCTGTTACACACAGTAATTGTATAGATGCGCCTGACTGCTGTGTGTTGGACTCCTACCTAGGTAAGTCCTTCTGTTACACACAGTAATTATATAGATGCGCCTTACTGCTGTGTGTTGGACTCCTACATAGGTAAGTGCTTCTGTTACACACAGTAATTATATGGATACGCCTGACTGCTGTGTGATGGACCCCTACCTAGGTAAGTGCTTCTGTTACACACAGTAATTGTATAGATACGCCTGACTGCTTTGTGATGGACTCCTATCTAGGTAAGTGCTTCTGTTACACACAGTAATTATATAGATACGCCTGACTGCTGTGTGATGGACTCCTAACTAGGTAAGTGCTTCTGTTACACACAGTAATTATACAGATACATCTGACTGCTGTGTGATGGACTCCTACCTAGGTAAGTCCTTCTGTTACACACAGTAATTATACGGATACACCTGACTCTGTGTGATGGACTCCTACCTAGGTAAGTCCTTATGTTACACACAGTAATTATATAGATACACCTGACTCTGTGTGATGGACTCCTACTTAGGTAAGTGCTTCTGTTACACACAGTAATTATATGGATACACCTGACTGCTGTGTGATGGACAACTACCTAGGTAAGTGCTTCTGTTATACACAGTAATTCTATAGATACGCCTGACTGCTGTGTGATGGACTCCTACCTAGGTAAGTGCTTCTCTTACACACAGTAATTATATAGATACGCCTGACTGCTGTATGATGGACTCCTACCTAGGTAAGTGCTTCTGTTACACACAGTAATTATATAGATACGCCTGACTGCTGTGTGATGGACTCCTACCTAGGTAAGTTCTTCTGTTATACACAGTAATTATATAGATACGCCTGACTGCTGTGTGATGGACTCCTACCTAGGTAAGTGCTTCTCTTACACACAGTAATTATATAGATACGCCTGACTACTGTGTGATGGACTCCTACCTAGGTAAGTGCTTCTGTTACACGCAGTAATTATATAGATACACCTGACTGCTGTGTGATGGACTTCTATCTAGGTAAGTGCTTCTGTTACACACAGTAATGATATAGATACGCCTGACTGCTGTATGATGGACTCCTACCTAGGTAAGTGCTTCTGTTACACACAGTAATTATATAGATACACCTGACTGCTGTATAATTGACTCCTACCTAGGTAAGTACTTCTATTACACACAGTAATAATATACATATACACCTGACTGCTGTATGATGGACTCCTACCTAGGTAAGTACTTCTTTACACACAGTAATTATATAGATACGCCTGACTGCTGTATGATGGACTCCTACCTAGGTAAGTACTTCTATTACACAGAGTAATTATATATATATACACACCTGACTGCTGTATAATGGACTCCTACCTAGGTAAGTGCTTCTGTTACACACAGTAATTATATATATACATTCACCTGACTGCTGTGTGATGGACTCCTATATAGGTAAGTACTTCTGTTACACACAGTAATTATATATATACATTCACCTGACTGCTGTATGATGGACTCCTATATAGGTAAGTACTTCTGTTACACACAGTAATTATACAGATACATCTGACTGCTGTGTGATGGACTCCTACCTAGGTAAGTCCTTCTGTTACACACAGTAATTATACGGATACACCTGACTCTGTGTGATGGACTCCTACCTAGGTAAGTCCTTATGTTACACACAGTAATTATATAGATACACCTGACTCTGTGTGATGGACTCCTACTTAGGTAAGTGCTTCCTTTACACACAGTAATTATATGGATACACCTGACTGCTGTGTGATGGACCCCTACCTAGGTAAGTGCTTCTGTTATACACAGTAATTCTATAGATACGCCTGTCTGCTGTATGATGGACTCCTACCTAGGTAAGTGCTTCTGTTACACACTGTAATTATATAGATACACCGGACTGCTGTGTGATGGACTCCTATCTAGGTAAGTGCTTCTGTTACACACAGTAATTATATAGATACATCTGACTGCTGTGTGATGGACCCCTACCTAGGTAAGTACTTCTGTTACACACAGTAATTATATAGATACATCTGACTGCTGTGTGATGGACTCCTATCTAGGTAAGTACTTCTGTTACACACAGTAATTATATAGATGCACCTGACTGCTGTGGGATGGACTCCTACCTAGGTAAGTGCTTCTGTCACACACAGTAATTATATAAATACACCTGACTGCTGTGGGATGGACTCCTACCTAGGTAAGTGCTTCTGTTACACACAGTAATTATATAGATACACATAACTGCTGTGTGATGGACTCCTATCTAGGTAAGTGCTTCTATTACACACAGTAATTATATAGATACACCTGACTGCTGTGTGATTGACTCCTACCTAGGTAAGTGCTTCTGTTACACACAGTAATTATATAGATACGCCTGACTGCTGTATGATGGACTCCTACCTAGGTAAGTGCTTCTATTACACACAGTAATTATATAGATACGCCTGACTGCTGTGTGATGGACTCCTACTTAGGTAAGTGCTTCTGTTACACGCAGTAATTATATAGATACACCTGACTGCTGTGTGATGGACCCCAAACCTAGGTAAGTGCTTCTGTTACACGCAGTAATTATATAGATACACCTGACTGCTGTATGATGGACTCCTACCTAGGTAAGTGCTTCTGTTACACACAGTAATTATATAGATACACCTGACTGCTGTGTGATGGACTCCTAACTAGGTAAGTGCTTCTATTACACACAGCAATTGTATAGATACACCTGACTGCTGTGTGATGGACTCCTACCTAGGTAAGTGCTTCTGTTACACACAGTAATTGTATAGATACACCTGACTGCTGTGTGATGACTCCTACCTAGGTAAGTACTTCTGTTACACACAGTAATTATATAGATACGACTGACTGCTGTGTGATGGACTCCTACCTAGGTAAGTGCTTCTGTTACATACAGTAATTATATAAATACACCTGACTGCTGTGCGATGGACTCCTACCTAGGTAAGTGCTTCTGTTACACACAGTAATTGTATAGATGCGCCTGACTGCTGTGTGTTGGACTCCTACCTAGGTAAGTCCTTCTGTTACACACAGTAATTATATAGATGCGCCTTACTGCTGTGTGTTGGACTCCTACATAGGTAAGTGCTTCTGTTACACGCAGTAATTATATGGATACGCCTGACTGCTGTGTGATGGACCCCTACCTAGGTAAGTGCTTCTGTTACACACAGTAATTGTATAGATACGCCTGACTGCTGTGTGATGGACTCCTATCTAGGTAAGTGCTTCTGTTACACACAGTAATTATATAGATACGCCTGACTGCTGTGTGATGGACTCCTACCTAGGTAAGTGCTTCTGTTACACACAGTAATTATACAGATACATCTGACTGCTGTGTGATGGACTCCTACCTAGGTAAGTCCTTCTGTTACACACAGTAATTATACGGATACACCTGACTCTGTGTGATGGACTCCAACCTAGGTAAGTCCTTATGTTACACACAGTAATTATATAGATACACCTGACTCTGTGTGATAGACTCCTACTTAGGTAAGTGCTTCTGTTACACACAATAATTATATGGATACACCTGACTGCTGTGTGATGGACCCCTACCTAGGTAAGTGCTTCTGTTATACACAGTAATTCTATAGATACGCCTGACTGCTGTGTGATGGACTCCTACCTAGGTAAGTGCTTCTGTTACACACAGTAATTATATAGATATGCCTGACTGCTGTGTGATGGACTCCTACCTAGGTAAGTGCTTCTGTTACACACAGTAATTATATACATACACCAGACTGCTGTGTGACGGACTCCTACCTAGGTAAGTACTTCTGTTACACACAGTTATTATATAGATACACCTGACTGCTGTGTGATGGACCCCTACCTAGGTAAGTGCTTCTGTTACACGCAGTAATTATATAGATACACCTGACTGCTGTATGATGGACTCCTACCTAGGTAAGTGCTTCTGTTACACGCAGTAATTATATAGATACACCTGACTGCTGTGTGATGACTCCTACCTAGGTAAGTACTTCTGTTACACACAGTAATTATACAGATACGACTGACTGCTGTATGATGGACTCCTACCTAGGTAATTGCTTCTGTTACACACAGTAATTATATAGATATAACCCTGACTGCTGTATGATGGACTCCTACCTAGGTAAGTGCTTCTGTTACACACAGTAATTATATACATACACCAGACTGCTGTGTGACGGACTCCTACCTAGGTAAGTACTTCTGTTACACACAGTAATTATATAGATACACCTGACTGTTGAGTGACGGACTCCTACCTAGGTAAGTATTTCTGTTACACACAGTAATTATATAGATATACACCTGACTGCTGTATGATGGACTCCTACCTAGGTAAGTGCTTCTGTTACACACAGTAATTATATAGATACACCTGACTGCTGTGTGATGGACTCCTACCTAGGTAAGTGCTTCTGTTACACACAGTAATTGTATAGATACACCTGACTGCTGTGTGATGGACTCCTACCTAGGTAAGTGCTTCTGTTACACACAGTAATTGTATAGATACACCTGACTGCTGTGTGATGACTCCTACCTAGGTAAGTACTTCTGTTACACACAGTAATTATACAGATACGACTGACTGCTGTGTGATGGACTCCTACCTAGGTAAGTGCTTCTGTTACATACAGTAATTATATAAATACACCTGACTGCTGTGCGATGGACTCCTACCTAGGTAATTGCTTCTGTTACACACAGTAATTGTATAGATGCGCCTGACTGCTGTGTGTTGGACTCCTACCTAGGTAAGTCCTTCTGTTACACACAGTAATTATATAGATGCGCCTTACTGCTGTGTGTTGGACTCCTACATAGGTAAGTGCTTCTGTTACACACAGTAATTATATGGATACGCCTGACTGCTGTGTGATGGACCCCTACCTAGGTAAGTGCTTCTGTTACACACAGTAATTGTATAGATACGCCTGACTGCTGTGTGATGGACTCCTATCTAGGTAAGTGCTTCTGTTACTCACAGTAATTATATAGATACGCCTGACTGCTGTGTGATGGACTCCTAACTAGGTAAGTGCTTCTGTTACACACAGTAATTATACAGATACATCTGACTGCTGTGTGATGGACTCCTACCTCGTTAAATCCTTCTGTTACACACAGTAATTATACGGATACACCTGACTCTGTGTGATGGACTCCTACCTAGGTAAGTCCTTATGTTACACACAGTAATTATATAGATACACCTGACTCTGTGTGATGGACTCCTACTTAGGTAAGTGCTTCTGTTACACACAGTAATTATATGGATACACCTGACTGCTGTGTGATGGACTCCTACCTAGGTAAGTGCTTCTGTTATACACAGTAATTCTATAGATACGCCTGACTGCTGTGTGATGGACTCCTATCTAGGTAAGTGCTTCTGTTACACACAGTAATTATATAGATATGCCTGACTGCTGTGTGATGGACTCCTACCTAGGTAAGTGCTTCTCTTACACACAGTAATTATATACATACGCCTGACTGCTGTATGATGGACTCCTACCTAGGTAAGTGCTTCTGTTACACACAGTAATTATATAGATACGCCTGACTGCTGTGTGATGGACTCCTACCTAGGTAAGTTCTTCTGTTATACACAGTAATTATATAGATACGCCTGACTGCTGTGTGATGGACTCCTACCTAGGTAAGTGCTTCTCTTACACACAGTAATTATATAGATACGCCTGACTACTGTGTGATGGACTCCTACCTAGGTAAGTGCTTCTGTTACACGCAGTAATTATATAGATACACCTGACTGCTGTGTGATGGACTTCTATCTAGGTAAGTGCTTCTGTTACACACAGTAATGATATAGATACGCCTGACTGCTGTATGATGGACTCCTACCTAGGTAAGTGCTTCTGTTACACACAGTAATTATATAGATACACCTGACTGCTGTATAATGGACTCCTACCTAGGTAAGTACTTCTATTACACACAGTAATAATATACATATACACCTGACTGCTGTATGATGGACTCCTACCTAGGTAAGTACTTCTTTACACACAGTAATTATATAGATACGCCTGACTGCTGTATGATGGACTCCTACCTAGGTAAGTACTTCTATTACACAGAGTAATTATATATATATACACACCTGACTGCTGTATAATGGACTCCTACCTAGGTAAGTGCTTCTGTTACACACAGTAATTATATATATACATTCACCTGACTGCTGTGTGATGGACTCCTATATAGGTAAGTACTTCTGTTACACACAGTAATTATATATATACATTCACCTGACTGCTGTATGATGGACTCCTATATAGGTAAGTACTTCTGTTACACACAGTAATTATACAGATACATCTGACTGCTGTGTGATGGACTCCTACCTAGGTAAGTCCTTCTGTTACACACAGTAATTATACGGATACACCTGACTCTGTGTGATGGACTCCTACCTAGGTAAGTCCTTATGTTACCCACAGTAATTATATAGATACACCTGACTCTGTGTGATGGACTCCTACTTAGGTAAGTGCTTCTGTTACACACAGTAATTATATGGATACACCTGACTGCTGTGTGATGGACCCCTACCTAGGTAAGTGCTTCTGTTATACACAGTAATTCTATAGATACGCCTGTCTGCTGTATGATGGACTCCTACCTAGGTAAGTGCTTCTGTTACACACAGTAATTATATAGATACACCTGACTGCTGTGTGATTGACTCCTATCTAGGTAAGTGCTTCTGTTACACACAGTAATTATATAGATACACCTGACTGCTGTGTGATGGACTCCTACCTAGGTAAGTGCTTCTGTTACACACAGTAATTATATGGATACACCTGACTGCTGTGTGATGGACCCCTACCTAGGTAAGTGCTTCTGTTATACACAGTAATTCTATAGATACGCCTGTCTGCTGTATGATGGACTCCTACCTAGGTAAGTGCTTCTGTTACACACAGTAATTATATAGATACACCTGACTGCTGTGTGATTGACTCCTATCTAGGTAAGTGCTTCTGTTACACACAGTAATTATATAGATACACCTGACTGCTGTGTGATGGACTCCTACCTAGGTAAGTGCTTCTGTTACACACAGTAATTGTATAGATACACCTGACTGCTGTGTGATGGACTCCTACCTAGGTAAGTGCTTCTGTTACACACAGTAATTGTATAGATACACCTGACTGCTGTGTGATGACTCCTACCTAGGTAAGTACTTCTGTTACACACAGTAATTATACAGATACGACTGACTGCTGTGTGATGGACTCCTACCTAGGTAAGTGCTTCTGTTACATACAGTAATTATATAAATACACCTGACTGCTGTGCGATGGACTCCTACCTAGGTAAGTGCTTCTGTTACACACAGTAATTGTATAGATGCGCCTGACTGCTGTGTGTTGGACTCCTACCTAGGTAAGTCCTTCTGTTACACACAGTAATTATATAGATGCGCCTTACTGCTGTGTGTTGGACTCCTACATAGGTAAGTGCTTCTGTTACACACAGTAATTATATGGATACGCCTGACTGCTGTGTGATGGACCCCTACCTAGGTAAGTGCTTCTGTTACACACAGTAATTGTATAGATACGCCTGACTGCTTTGTGATGGACTCCTATCTAGGTAAGTGCTTCTGTTACACACAGTAATTATATAGATACGCCTGACTGCTGTGTGATGGACTCCTAACTAGGTAAGTGCTTCTGTTACACACAGTAATTATACAGATACATCTGACTGCTGTGTGATGGACTCCTACCTAGGTAAGTCCTTCTGTTACACACAGTAATTATACGGATACACCTGACTCTGTGTGATGGACTCCTACCTAGGTAAGTCCTTATGTTACACACAGTAATTATATAGATACACCTGACTCTGTGTGATGGACTCCTACTTAGGTAAGTGCTTCTGTTACACACAGTAATTATATGGATACACCTGACTGCTGTGTGATGGACAACTACCTAGGTAAGTGCTTCTGTTATACACAGTAATTCTATAGATACGCCTGACTGCTGTGTGATGGACTCCTACCTAGGTAAGTGCTTCTCTTACACACAGTAATTATATAGATACGCCTGACTGCTGTATGATGGACTCCTACCTAGGTAAGTGCTTCTGTTACACACAGTAATTATATAGATACGCCTGACTGCTGTGTGATGGACTCCTACCTAGGTAAGTTCTTCTGTTATACACAGTAATTATATAGATACGCCTGACTGCTGTGTGATGGACTCCTACCTAGGTAAGTGCTTCTCTTACACACAGTAATTATATAGATACGCCTGACTACTGTGTGATGGACTCCTACCTAGGTAAGTGCTTCTGTTACACGCAGTAATTATATAGATACACCTGACTGCTGTGTGATGGACTTCTATCTAGGTAAGTGCTTCTGTTACACACAGTAATGATATAGATACGCCTGACTGCTGTATGATGGACTCCTACCTAGGTAAGTGCTTCTGTTACACACAGTAATTATATAGATACACCTGACTGCTGTATAATGGACTCCTACCTAGGTAAGTACTTCTATTACACACAGTAATAATATACATATACACCTGACTGCTGTATGATGGACTCCTACCTAGGTAAGTACTTCTTTACACACAGTAATTATATAGATACGCCTGACTGCTGTATGATGGACTCCTACCTAGGTAAGTACTTCTATTACACAGAGTAATTATATATATATACACACCTGACTGCTGTATAATGGACTCCTACCTAGGTAAGTGCTTCTGTTACACACAGTAATTATATATATACATTCACCTGACTGCTGTGTGATGGACTCCTATATAGGTAAGTACTTCTGTTACACACAGTAATTATATATATACATTCACCTGACTGCTGTATGATGGACTCCTATATAGGTAAGTACTTCTGTTACACACAGTAATTATACAGATACATCTGACTGCTGTGTGATGGACTCCTACCTAGGTAAGTCCTTCTGTTACACACAGTAATTATACGGATACACCTGACTCTGTGTGATGGACTCCTACCTAGGTAAGTCCTTATGTTTACACACAGTAATTATATAGATACACCTTGACTCTGTGTGATGGGACTCCTACTTAGGTAAGTGCTTCCTTTACACACAGTAATTATATGAGATACACCTGACTGCTGTGTGATGGACCCCTACCTAGGTAAGTGCTGTCTGTTATACACAGTAATTCTATAGATACGCCTGTCTGCTGTATGATGGACTCCTACCTAGGTAAGTGCTTCTGTTACACACTGTAATTATATAGATACACGGACTGCTGTGTGATGGACTCCTATCTAGGTAAGTGCTTCTGTTACACACAGTAATTATATAGATACATCTGACTGCTGTGTGATGGACCCCTACCTAGGTAAGTACTTCTGTTACACACAGTAATTATATAGATACATCTGACTGCTGTGTGATGGACTCCTATCTAGGTAAGTACTTCTGTTACACACAGTAATTATATAGATGCACCTGACTGCTGTGGGATGGACTCCTACCTAGGTAAGTGCTTCTGTCACACACAGTAATTATATAAATACACCTGACTGCTGTGGGATGGACTCCTACCTAGGTAAGTGCTTCTGTTACACACAGTAATTATATAGATACACATAACTGCTGTGTGATGGACTCCTATCTAGGTAAGTGCTTCTATTACACACAGTAATTATATAGATACACCTGACTGCTGTGTGATTGACTCCTACCTAGGTAAGTGCTTCTGTTACACACAGTAATTATATAGATACGCCTGACTGCTGTATGATGGACTCCTACCTAGGTAAGTGCTTCTATTACACACAGTAATTATATAGATACGCCTGACTGCTGTGTGATGGACTCCTACTTAGGTAAGTGCTTCTGTTACACGCAGTAATTATATAGATACACCTGACTGCTGTGTGATGGACCCCAAACCTAGGTAAGTGCTTCTGTTACACGCAGTAATTATATAGATACACCTGACTGCTGTATGATGGACTCCTACCTAGGTAAGTGCTTCTGTTACACACAGTAATTATATAGATACACCTGACTGCTGTGTGATGGACTCCTAACTAGGTAAGTGCTTCTATTACACACAGCAATTGTATAGATACACCTGACTGCTGTGTGATGGACTCCTACCTAGGTAAGTGCTTCTGTTACACACAGTAATTGTATAGATACACCTGACTGCTGTGTGATGACTCCTACCTAGGTAAGTACTTCTGTTACACACAGTAATTATATAGATACGACTGACTGCTGTGTGATGGACTCCTACCTAGGTAAGTGCTTCTGTTACATACAGTAATTATATAAATACACCTGACTGCTGTGCGATGGACTCCTACCTAGGTAAGTGCTTCTGTTACACACAGTAATTGTATAGATGCGCCTGACTGCTGTGTGTTGGACTCCTACCTAGGTAAGTCCTTCTGTTACACACAGTAATTATATAGATGCGCCTTACTGCTGTGTGTTGGACTCCTACATAGGTAAGTGCTTCTGTTACACGCAGTAATTATATGGATACGCCTGACTGCTGTGTGATGGACCCCTACCTAGGTAAGTGCTTCTGTTACACACAGTAATTGTATAGATACGCCTGACTGCTGTGTGATGGACTCCTATCTAGGTAAGTGCTTCTGTTACACACAGTAATTATATAGATACGCCTGACTGCTGTGTGATGGACTCCTACCTAGGTAAGTGCTTCTGTTACACACAGTAATTATACAGATACATCTGACTGCTGTGTGATGGACTCCTACCTAGGTAAGTCCTTCTGTTACACACAGTAATTATACGGATACACCTGACTCTGTGTGATGGACTCCAACCTAGGTAAGTCCTTATGTTACACACAGTAATTATATAGATACACCTGACTCTGTGTGATAGACTCCTACTTAGGTAAGTGCTTCTGTTACACACAATAATTATATGGATACACCTGACTGCTGTGTGATGGACCCCTACCTAGGTAAGTGCTTCTGTTATACACAGTAATTCTATAGATACGCCTGACTGCTGTGTGATGGACTCCTACCTAGGTAAGTGCTTCTGTTACACACAGTAATTATATAGATATGCCTGACTGCTGTGTGATGGACTCCTACCTAGGTAAGTGCTTCTGTTACACACAGTAATTATATACATACACCAGACTGCTGTGTGACGGACTCCTACCTAGGTAAGTACTTCTGTTACACACAGTTATTATATAGATACACCTGACTGCTGTGTGATGGACCCCTACCTAGGTAAGTGCTTCTGTTACACGCAGTAATTATATAGATACACCTGACTGCTGTATGATGGACTCCTACCTAGGTAAGTGCTTCTGTTACACGCAGTAATTATATAGATACACCTGACTGCTGTGTGATGACTCCTACCTAGGTAAGTACTTCTGTTACACACAGTAATTATACAGATACGACTGACTGCTGTATGATGGACTCCTACCTAGGTAATTGCTTCTGTTACACACAGTAATTATATAGATATAACCCTGACTGCTGTATGATGGACTCCTACCTAGGTAAGTGCTTCTGTTACACACAGTAATTATATACATACACCAGACTGCTGTGTGACGGACTCCTACCTAGGTAAGTACTTCTGTTACACACAGTAATTATATAGATACACCTGACTGTTGAGTGACGGACTCCTACCTAGGTAAGTATTTCTGTTACACACAGTAATTATATAGATATACACCTGACTGCTGTATGATGGACTCCTACCTAGGTAAGTGCTTCTGTTACACACAGTAATTATATAGATACACCTGACTGCTGTGTGATGGACTCCTACCTAGGTAAGTGCTTCTGTTACACACAGTAATTGTATAGATACACCTGACTGCTGTGTGATGGACTCCTACCTAGGTAAGTGCTTCTGTTACACACAGTAATTGTATAGATACACCTGACTGCTGTGTGATGACTCCTACCTAGGTAAGTACTTCTGTTACACACAGTAATTATACAGATACGACTGACTGCTGTGTGATGGACTCCTACCTAGGTAAGTGCTTCTGTTACATACAGTAATTATATAAATACACCTGACTGCTGTGCGATGGACTCCTACCTAGGTAATTGCTTCTGTTACACACAGTAATTGTATAGATGCGCCTGACTGCTGTGTGTTGGACTCCTACCTAGGTAAGTCCTTCTGTTACACACAGTAATTATATAGATGCGCCTTACTGCTGTGTGTTGGACTCCTACATAGGTAAGTGCTTCTGTTACACACAGTAATTATATGGATACGCCTGACTGCTGTGTGATGGACCCCTACCTAGGTAAGTGCTTCTGTTACACACAGTAATTGTATAGATACGCCTGACTGCTGTGTGATGGACTCCTATCTAGGTAAGTGCTTCTGTTACTCACAGTAATTATATAGATACGCCTGACTGCTGTGTGATGGACTCCTAACTAGGTAAGTGCTTCTGTTACACACAGTAATTATACAGATACATCTGACTGCTGTGTGATGGACTCCTACCTCGTTAAATCCTTCTGTTACACACAGTAATTATACGGATACACCTGACTCTGTGTGATGGACTCCTACCTAGGTAAGTCCTTATGTTACACACAGTAATTATATAGATACACCTGACTCTGTGTGATGGACTCCTACTTAGGTAAGTGCTTCTGTTACACACAGTAATTATATGGATACACCTGACTGCTGTGTGATGGACTCCTACCTAGGTAAGTGCTTCTGTTATACACAGTAATTCTATAGATACGCCTGACTGCTGTGTGATGGACTCCTATCTAGGTAAGTGCTTCTGTTACACACAGTAATTATATAGATATGCCTGACTGCTGTGTGATGGACTCCTACCTAGGTAAGTGCTTCTCTTACACACAGTAATTATATACATACGCCTGACTGCTGTATGATGGACTCCTACCTAGGTAAGTGCTTCTGTTACACACAGTAATTATATAGATACGCCTGACTGCTGTGTGATGGACTCCTACCTAGGTAAGTTCTTCTGTTATACACAGTAATTATATAGATACGCCTGACTGCTGTGTGATGGACTCCTACCTAGGTAAGTGCTTCTCTTACACACAGTAATTATATAGATACGCCTGACTACTGTGTGATGGACTCCTACCTAGGTAAGTGCTTCTGTTACACGCAGTAATTATATAGATACACCTGACTGCTGTGTGATGGACTTCTATCTAGGTAAGTGCTTCTGTTACACACAGTAATGATATAGATACGCCTGACTGCTGTATGATGGACTCCTACCTAGGTAAGTGCTTCTGTTACACACAGTAATTATATAGATACACCTGACTGCTGTATAATGGACTCCTACCTAGGTAAGTACTTCTATTACACACAGTAATAATATACATATACACCTGACTGCTGTATGATGGACTCCTACCTAGGTAAGTACTTCTTTACACACAGTAATTATATAGATACGCCTGACTGCTGTATGATGGACTCCTACCTAGGTAAGTACTTCTATTACACAGAGTAATTATATATATATACACACCTGACTGCTGTATAATGGACTCCTACCTAGGTAAGTGCTTCTGTTACACACAGTAATTATATATATACATTCACCTGACTGCTGTGTGATGGACTCCTATATAGGTAAGTACTTCTGTTACACACAGTAATTATATATATACATTCACCTGACTGCTGTATGATGGACTCCTATATAGGTAAGTACTTCTGTTACACACAGTAATTATACAGATACATCTGACTGCTGTGTGATGGACTCCTACCTAGGTAAGTCCTTCTGTTACACACAGTAATTATACGGATACACCTGACTCTGTGTGATGGACTCCTACCTAGGTAAGTCCTTATGTTACCCACAGTAATTATATAGATACACCTGACTCTGTGTGATGGACTCCTACTTAGGTAAGTGCTTCTGTTACACACAGTAATTATATGGATACACCTGACTGCTGTGTGATGGACCCCTACCTAGGTAAGTGCTTCTGTTATACACAGTAATTCTATAGATACGCCTGTCTGCTGTATGATGGACTCCTACCTAGGTAAGTGCTTCTGTTACACACAGTAATTATATAGATACACCTGACTGCTGTGTGATTGACTCCTATCTAGGTAAGTGCTTCTGTTACACACAGTAATTATATAGATACACCTGACTGCTGTGTGATGGACTCCTACCTAGGTAAGTGCTTCTGTTACACACAGTAATTATATGGATACACCTGACTGCTGTGTGATGGACCCCTACCTAGGTAAGTGCTTCTGTTATACACAGTAATTCTATAGATACGCCTGTCTGCTGTATGATGGACTCCTACCTAGGTAAGTGCTTCTGTTACACACAGTAATTATATAGATACACCTGACTGCTGTGTGATTGACTCCTATCTAGGTAAGTGCTTCTGTTACACACAGTAATTATATAGATACACCTGACTGCTGTGTGATGGACTCCTACCTAGGTAAGTGCTTCTGTTACACACAGTAATTGTATAGATACACCTGACTGCTGTGTGATGGACTCCTACCTAGGTAAGTGCTTCTGTTACACACAGTAATTGTATAGATACACCTGACTGCTGTGTGATGACTCCTACCTAGGTAAGTACTTCTGTTACACACAGTAATTATACAGATACGACTGACTGCTGTGTGATGGACTCCTACCTAGGTAAGTGCTTCTGTTACATACAGTAATTATATAAATACACCTGACTGCTGTGCGATGGACTCCTACCTAGGTAAGTGCTTCTGTTACACACAGTAATTGTATAGATGCGCCTGACTGCTGTGTGTTGGACTCCTACCTAGGTAAGTCCTTCTGTTACACACAGTAATTATATAGATGCGCCTTACTGCTGTGTGTTGGACTCCTACATAGGTAAGTGCTTCTGTTACACACAGTAATTATATGGATACGCCTGACTGCTGTGTGATGGACCCCTACCTAGGTAAGTGCTTCTGTTACACACAGTAATTGTATAGATACGCCTGACAGCCTTTGTGATGGACTCCTATCTAGGTAAGTGCTTCTGTTACACACAGTAATTATATAGATACGCCTGACTGCTGTGTGATGGACTCCTAACTAGGTAAGTGCTTCTGTTACACACAGTAATTATACAGATACATCTGACTGCTGTGTGTATGACTCCTACCTAGGTAAGTCCTTCTGTTACACACAGTAATTATACGGATACACCTGACTCTGTGTGATGGACTCCTACCTAGGTAAGTC
This sequence comes from Rhinophrynus dorsalis, assembly GCA_037306005.1. Lineage (NCBI taxonomy): Eukaryota > Metazoa > Chordata > Amphibia > Anura > Rhinophrynidae > Rhinophrynus > Rhinophrynus dorsalis. The sequence continues at coordinate 1,144 of JBBDGT010000050.1, read as the reverse complement.
CTTATGTTACACACAGTAATTATATAGATACACCTGACTTGTGTGATGGACTCCTACTTAGGTAAGTGCTTCTGTTACACACAGTAATTATATGGATACACCCTGAGCTGCTGTGTGATGGACAACTACCTAGGTAAGTGCTTCTGTTATACACAGTAATTCTATAGATACGCCTGACTGCTGTGTGATGGACTCCTACCTAGGTAAGTGCTTCTCTTACACACAGTAATTATATAGATACGCCTGACTGCTGTATGATGACTCCTACCTAGGTAAGTGCTTCTGTTACACACAGTAATTATATAGATAACGCCTGACTGCTGTGTGATGGACTCCTACCTAGGTAAGTTCTTCTGTTATACACAGTAATTATATAGATACGCCTGACTGCTGTGTGATGGACTCCTACCTAGGTAAGTGCTTCTCTTACACACAGTAATTATATAGATACGCCTGACTACTGTGGTGATGGACTCCTACCTAGGTAAGTGCTTCTGTTACACGCAGTAATTATATAGATACACCTGACTGCTGTGTGATGGACTTCTATCTAGGTAAGTGCTTCTGTTACACACAGTAATGATATAGATACGCCTGACTGCTGTATGATGGACGCTCCTACCTAGGTAAGTGCTTCTGTTACACACAGTAAATTATATAGATACACCTGACTGCTGTATAATGGACTCCTACCTAGGTAAGTACTTCTATTACACACAGTAATAATATACATATACACCTGACGCTGTATGATGGACTCCTACCTAGGTAAGTACTTCTTTACACACAGTAATTATATAGATTACGCCTGACTGCTGTATGATGGACTCCTACCTAGGTAAGGGTACTTCTATTACACAGAGTAATTATATATATATACACACCTGACTGCTGTATAATGGACTCCTACCTAGGTAAGTGCTTCTGTTACACACAGTAATTATATATATACATTCACCACTGACCTGCTGTGTGATGGACTCCTATATAGGTAAGTACTTCTGTTACACACAGTAATTATATATATACATTCACCTGACTGCTGTATGATGGACTCCTATATAGGTAAGTACTTCTGTTACACACAGTAATTATACAGATACATCTGACTGCTGTGTGATGGACTCCTACCTAGGTAATGTCA
>JBBDGT010000198.1:0-23209 GCA_037306005.1 Rhinophrynus dorsalis | reverse complement strand
GTCCATCATACAGCAGTCAGGTGTATCTATATAACTACTGTGTGTAACAGAAGCGCTTACCTAGGTAGGAGTCCATCATACAGCAGTCAGGTGTATCTATATAACTACTGTGTGTAACAGAAGCACTTACCTAGGTAGGAGTCCATCATACAGCAGTCAGGTGTATCTGTATAATTACTGTGTGTAACAGAAGCACTTACCTAGGTAGGAGTCCATCACACAGCAGTCAGGTGTATCTGTATAATTACTGTGTGTAACAGAAGCACTTACCTAGGTAGGAGTCCATCACACAGCAGTCAGGTGTATCTGTATAATTACTGCGTGTAACAGAAGCACTTACCTAGGTAGGAGTCCATCACACAGCAGTCAGGTGTATCTGTATAATTACTGCGTGTAACAGAAGCACTTACCTAGGTAGGAGTCCATCACACAGCAGTCAGGTGTATCTGTATAATTACTGTGGGTAACAGAAGCACTTACCTAGGTAGGAGTCCATCATACAGCAGTCAGGTGTATCTATATAATTACTGTGTGTAACACAAGCACTTACCTAGGTAGGAGTCCATCATACAGCAGTCAGGTGTATCTGTATAATTACTGTGTGTAACAGAAGCACTTACCTAGGTAGGAGTCCATCATACAGCAGTCAGGTGTATCTATATAACTACTGTGTGTAACAGAAGCGCTTACCTAGGTAGGAGTCCATCACACAGCAGTCAGGTGTATCTATATAACTACTGTGTGTAACAGAAGCACTTACCTAGGTAGGAGTCCATCATACATCAGTCAGGTGTATCTATATAATTACCGTGTGTAACAGAAGCACTTACCTAGGTAGGAGTCCATCACACAGCAGTCAGGTGTATCTATATAATTACTGTGTGTAACAGAAGCACTTACCTAGGTAGGAGTCCATCACACAGCAGTCAGGTGTATCTATATAATTACTGCGTGTAACAGAAGACCTTACCTAGGTAGGAGTCCATCATGCAGCAGTCAGGTGTATCTGTATAATTACTGTGTGTAACAGAAGCACTTACCTAGGTAGGAGTCCATCATGCAGTACTTTCAAACTGCACACTTATTTTTCACTATATTACACCATTCCTGCTTAAAAAGTAAAATAATTTTGAAATAATTTTACAATGCATTCTTAAAGTTGTACACCCCCTTTCCCTACAGTCTAACCACTTTAGGAAGTCATTCCATCAGATACTACAGTACTATTTTTAAGGCACTTCAAATTCTGTCTGGGAATTATCAATTGCTTAGTCCAACAGCTAATGGGATGTCTGTCCTGGTCACTCCAGACTGCCTTATAAGTCAGGGCTGCAGAACGGGCCACATGCTCACGCTGGTATTAAATGGGTTAACTCTTTGGATTCTAAAGAGGCTTCCAATTTACTAAAGACCTATCCAAAGGGTAAATGGATGGTAACATTAATGCTGAGACAAATATGTAACCCCAAGACTGCAATGAGTTGGAGAACTCTGCAGCATCCAAGGATTTTGAGAGATAACCGAAGGCAAAATTCCCCCCTCCCTCCCCCTTCCCTGAAGTCAGCGTTGTACTGACTGCAGGGGAAGTCTGTCGTAAGATAGGCTTGCGGCTCCGCAGCTGAGCCGAGATCCCGTCAGTGACAAAGAAATATTTCTCTGAAATGGTCTTCTACATGTGTTGGTTTGTCCTTTGTTTGCAAGCACACGTAGAAGACCGTTTCAGTGAAATAATTATTTCTCACTAACGCAATCGCGGCTTTGCTGCAGAGCCGCCTGTTGAAAGTCAGACCGGATATCCCTGAAGTCAGCGTTCAGGGGGGAGGGAGGGGGAACTTTGCCTTCGGTTATCTCTTAAACCATAAAGGTTTGAGAGATGAACCTGGGGGCTATTAAATTATTTTGCAAATATGTACAATATGTGGGATAGTAATAATAAAGTATTACTATCCCTTTAAGGGAAGTGAGACATGGAAAGGACAGTTTCTACCCCCCCCCCACAGCCTTCTGAAAAACAGCACAGACAATAACATTTACATACACTCCCAGAACCCCCTTGGATGGTAAAGGACTGCCTGAGTGAGTGATACAAATTGCCTTGTGTTCTATGTTTATCCCACAAAGATAGTTTAGTCTTCATCACACCAGACTGGGGCTGAGGGAATTCTTATCTGTGAAGTACGTGGGAGATAATACTTGTTTGATTCATTCTAGGAAGACTTATTCATTGCTGAGAAATGCACAAAGACTCTTATACTAAGAAAAGTGATACATTTCCATACCGGGAATTGTCTTGTCCCAGGAAACACTGTAGCGCCGAGTATGCGAGGGTTCAAATGATGAGTTTTGCATTATATCGTGGGCGGGGCTTAATCATGTAGGTGCAAGTGGTGTGGTTGAAAGAAGAAGTTTTCCATAAAATGGACTGGAAAGTGAGTGGGGTTATAGCTGAACTCACCAAGCAGTAGAATCAGCCTCTGTCCTGGTGACTCAGTAATTCAATCTGAACCTCCATTGGATGCTTTGCAATGCGTTGTTGACCCCTCTGGCACTCAAAGAGTTAAGGCACAGATGGAGGCTACTTGGCTTTACGACACTTAAAGGAATAGTAATGTTTCACAAAATCAGCAGCTCCAATTAATCTTCATAGTATTTGGGCCTTGGAGAGTGTTATATCAATACTGTCAGAGTTGTAGTTCAAGAATAATTGAACGATAAATTATCCCCCTCCCGCCCCTTTTACCTAGTGTAACACTGCTCACCTCAGAGCAGCAAGACTGTCCAGATGGCTTGCAGAGAGGGACGGGACAATCTTCAATTAGCATAAGGGAAAAACCTGTCAAGGGGGGCAGGGTTTTCATTGTTCTCACAGTAAGAAGATTGTCCCGTGTTGTTATCTGTCTGGTCTATGGATCAAATTTCACATCTGAGGTGAGCAGTGTTACATCAGTAAAAGGGGCGGGAGGGGGATACTTTATCATTCAATTACTCTTGTACTACAACTCTGACAGTATTGATATAACACTCTCCATGGCCCAAATACTACGAAGATTAATTGGAGCTGCTTTTATTTTGAAACATTACTATCCCTTTAATGCTCATATTCATTTTATTACTTATCCTATATAATAATTCGCTAAATCGTGTGTAACTCGTGACATGCGCAGTACACACTGCTGCACGTGCTGCGGTCATACGCAGTAGAGACTGTCCGCGCCGCGGCTGATACAGAGCTGGGCGCTCCAAAGGAGAGTCCATCTCTGTATCAGCCGCGGCGCGGGCAGTCTCCTCTACGCGTGACTGCCCCGCGACTGGGTGGCAGTGGCACTGTGGCCCGTGTACCGGGCTGTTCAACTAGTTTCTAAATAAACTTTTAAATATTTAACTTTTCCTGACTGACTCCTTGTCTAACGTGGATCCATGAGCTCTCCCTTCCTGTTGTCATCACGCCTGCCGAAACCTTGGCCAAAGTTTTGGGGGGCTGACCCAGAACTGCAGGAGCCCTTTGACTGTGTGAGTTTGCAGCTTATTAAAGCCTTTACTTTTATTTTCTGAGCCACCTTATTTGTTATATATATTAATTATTTTCATATTTTCAGACCCAACACAATGTTCTGTAGTTGGGTTGCAGAAACACATGGGAAAGTACTTGGGGAAGCCTCATTACCATTATCGCCCCTTTTACCTAGTGTAAGCCACCTCCCCTCAGATGTGGAATCTGGTCACCTGACCGGACAGCTCACAACAAGGGACAATCTTCTTACTGTGATCATAAGGAAAACACTGCCCCCCTTGACAGGTTTTTCCTTTATGATCACTGAAGATTGTCCCTCTCCGCGATCCACCCGGACTGTCTTGCTGCTCTGAGGTGAGCAGTGTTACATCAGTAAAATAGGATTTTAGTCTTACCTGTTAAATCCTTTTCACTTAGTCCATACAGGTCACTGGTACTCTGGGAGGCGTAAGTCCCCTTTAATAGGCAGGAACAACTATGCATATGATTTGCAAGGGGCGGAGCCTCCCCTCTTACTTAAGCCACCTTCTGGCCAGAGCCACTTAGATTGATTTGAGACCCTAAAACTGACCTCAGGTAAGCAAAAAGAAAGACTCCTGTGAGCATGCCCGAACGGTCTCCCACTGAATGCCACAGGAGAGCCAAGACTGGTCCCTTGACAGGGTGGGAGACCAGTGACCTGTATGGACTAAGTGAAAAGGATTTAACAGGTAAGACTAAAATCCTATTTTCACTGTCGTCCAATACAGGTCACTGGTACTCTGGGATGTACAAACATTGAGCTGATCCAGAGGCGGGAAGTAAGGCAAGGACCAGGCGCGAGGCCCAAGTCACTAAAACTGCTATGACCCAGTTAATAACATAGCCCAAACTGTAAGTGTCAACGGACACCAACCAAGGAAACAATCCTTGAACTGACACAGCACACGGAACCAGAGCCAACCGGGCTCAACAGTAAGGAAGCACTAAGGATCACAGAGCGGAAGACCTACACAGGCAAGACTGCCTCCAGGACCTTCCTACCAAAACTGGCATCAGCCGAAGCCAGTACATCAACTCGATAGTGCTTAGAAAAAGTGTGCACAGAGGACCAAGTGGCCGCTCTGCACAGTTGATCAGCAGAAGCTTGATTCTTGTAGGCCCAAGAGGCCCCAATAGATCTGGTGGAATGGGCAGTCACCCGGAAGGGAACATGCTTATTCCTCAACTTATAGGCTTCACGGATAGTAGCCTTAATCCAAGAGGCAATGGTAACTTTGGAAGCCGGTCTCCCTGCCCTAGGCCCCTCAGGAATGACGAATAGAGCGTCAGACTTCCTGATAGACTCGGTGCGATGAACATAAAACTTGAGGCAACGCACCACATCCAACAAATGGAGATCTCTTTCCTTGTCAGATGAAGGATTAGGGCAGAAAGAGGGAACCACAATCTCCTGATTGATGTGAAACTCGGACACAACCTTGGGTAAGAATTCCTTGGTAGTGCGAAGCACAGCCTTATCCTTGTGGAACACCAGGTAAGGAGGTTTACAAGACAAAGCCTGTAACTCTGCTACCCGGCGAACTGAAACAATAGCCAAAAGGAAGGCCATCTTCCAAGTCAAAAGACGTAATGGAATGGAAGCCAAGGATTCAAACGGTGGTCGCTGGAGAACTCCCAGCACCAAATTGAGGTCCCACTGGGGAGCAGGACTCTTGAAGGCAGGTCGAACATGAGTCACACCTTGGAAGAAAACTTTCAAATCAGGAAGGATAGCGATCCTTTCCTGGAAAAACACAGACAAGGCAGAAGTCTGAACTTTGAGGGAACTCAGACTGAGCCCCTTATCCACACCGTCCTGCAAGAAGGCCAGGAGAGTGGGAAGATGGAATTCAAGGGATAATTTCTTATCAGAGCACCATGTCACAAAAGTTGACCATATGCGATGATAGATCTTGGAAGACACCGGCTTACGAGCACTGAGCATAGTCGACACCACAGAAGGAGAAAATCCTTTCTTTGCTAGAATCGAGGATTCAACCGCCATGCCATCAAATGGAGAGAGTGAACATCCTCCTTCCACAGATATCCCTGAAGAAGTAGGTCCGGACGGGCAGGAAGCGGGATCGGATCCGTCACTGACATGGCCATCAACTCCGGATACCAGGACTGGCGAGGCCAGTTTGGAGCGATCAGGATGACAGGACAACGCTCCCTCTTCAACTTCTGGATAACTCTGATCAATAGAGGAAGAGGAGGGAAGATGTAAGCCAGGGAGAAGTCCCAAGGGATCGACAAGGCATCCACTGCTAGAGCAAGGGAGTCCCTCAACCGGAAGCAAAACACCGGAACCTTCCTGTTGTGTCTGGTAGCCATCAGGTCCACCACAGGCATCCCCCACCGCTGAGTGAGCATGTGAAACACCTCTGGATGAAGAGCCCATTCTCCGCTGTCGACGGTGTGACGACTGAGGAAGTCTGCCATGATGTTGTCCACGCCTGGAATATGAACTGCAGAGATGACAGGCACGTGATCTTCTGCCCAAGACAAAATATCCTTGACCTCCCACCAGGCGGAACCGCTTCTTGTGCCGCCTTGCCTGTTGATGTAAGCCACCGCCGTGGCGTTGTCGGACTCCACTCTGATCGGAAGACCGGTCAGTTGAGACTCCCAGTGCCTCAGGGCAAGCCGGACAGCTCGAAGTTCCAGAACATTGATGGAGAGCAAGGATTCCTCCAGACCCCATTTCCCCTGAGCACTGAAGCGACCCCAGACTGCACCCCAGCCCCGAAGGCTGGCATCCGTTGTGACTGTGGTCCAAAGAGGAACTAGAAAGGATCTCCCTTTCAGGAGATGAGAGAGATCTAACCACCAGTGCAGACTCGACTCGACATGAGGAGGAAGAGAAACAGACAGATGTTGATGATCTGGATGATTCTTGCACGTCTGGATCACAAATCTCTGAAGTTCCCTGGAGTGGGCCATGGCAAATGGGACTGCTTCGATCGTGGAAATGAACTTCCCCACTAAAGACGACAACTTCGGTACTGGAATTTCGTCCATGTCCAGAATCCCAGCCACTCTGACAGCTATCTGGTGAGCCACGTCCTCTGGAAGAAACACCATACATCGGCGAGTGTCGAACAGGAGACCCAGGAACAGAAGCCTCTGAGATGGAACCAAGTCCGACTTGTCCAGATTCAGGATCCAGCCATGACGGTTCAGGGTGTGCATGCACTTCTGTAATTGCTGACGGAGAAGCTCCGCTGAGGAGGCTTTCAGTAGGAGATCGTCCATGTAGGGGGTCACTCTGATCCCATCCTGATGAAGCACCGCTATCAAGGAGCCTAACACCCTCTGGAAGACCTGAGGGGCTGAAGTCAGCCCAAAGGGGAGATCTGCAAACTGAAAGTGTCCCCTGTGGCAGGCAATCCTGAGATACCGCCTGCTCTCCGGATGAATAGGGATGTGAAGATAAGCATCCTGAAGGTCCAGGGAGGCAAGAAACTCCCCTGGAGACATTGCTGCAATCACAGAACGCAGAGATTCCTGGCGGAAGTGGGAAGTCACCACATAGGCATTGAGATCTTTGAGATCCAAAATGGGACGAGCTCCTCCGTCCTTTTTGGCTACCACAAACAGGTTGGAATAGAATCCTGAACCTGTGTCCCCTTGAGGAACCGCCTCCAGGACCTCTTTGTCCAAGAGATCCTGAATATTGTCGTCGAACAGACGCCTTTTTGTGGGTTCCTGAGAAGGACGAGTAAAATGGAACCGAAAAGGAGGAAGGGAAGAGAAAGGGATCCTGTATCCCTCTGACACTACCTGAAGAACCCATGGGTCCGCCACTGACTCCTCCCAAGTCCGGCGAAAGATGCGGAGACGACCGCCTACAGCCGGATGCGGACCCGGGTTCGGCGAGTCATGCCGAAGCAGTCTTGGAGGTCTTGGTCTTGGGGGCAACTTTGGGCTTCCAGGACTGTTTGGGCTTGGAGGAGGAGCGCGTAGTGGGAGGACCCGTCTGGGCCGATGAGCGTGTCTCAGTCTGAAAGGAACGAAAGGACCGATTGCGTTTGGCTGGAAACTTTTTCTTAAAGACTGAGGGTAGAAGAGTACTTTTACCGCCAGTAGCCTCACTGATCATTTCTTTGAGTTCAGACCCAAAAAGCAAATTCCCCTGAAAGGGCAAGGAAAGCAAGGCTTTCTTAGAGGCTGTATCAGCAGACCAAATTTTCAGCCAAAGAGCGCGTCTAGCCACCACAGAAGAAGTGGAGGCCCTCGCCATCATGCGCACAGCATCAAAAGCAGCGTCAGCAACATAGTTCTGAGCTTCAGTGATATTAGCAAGGAGCTGCAACTGTTCAGATACTGGCGCATCCTGGCGAACTGCTTCAGTCAGTCGCTCAGTCCAGGCCGCAATGGCTCTATTAACCCATGCCACAGCAAAGGTTGGGCGCATGGCAGTGCCAATGGAGGCAAAAATAGATTTAAGAGAAAGCGCTAGCTTTTTATCCGTCCAATCCTGCAGGGCAGAGGCATCAGAGACAGCCAAGGCGGTAGACTTGGATAGTCTAGAAACAGGAGCATCCACCTTGGGAGGATGAACCCATTTTGCCAGCTCCGCCTCAGGAAAAGGGTATAGTTTAGCAAACTTTTTAGAGACAGAGGAAGATCTATCAGGATTCTTCCATGCCTCAGAGACCAGACGGGCAAGAGTAGGGTTAGTTGGAAAACAAACAACTGGTTTAGATGGCTTTTTCTGAAAAACATCAGTAGGATCATAAGTGGATTCCTGAGTCAGAGGAAGGTTGAGCGTATTCAGAACCGCTCTGATCAGACCCTCAGCCGAGACTTCAGGGTCACACTCATAGGGGTCCCCAATGGACCTGTTAGATTCAATAACAGTACGTTCCTCAGCATCAGAATCCTGTAAGAGTTCTTCTTCAGAAGAATCAGTGACATCAGGAGCTCCCTGTGGCTTAGGCAGGGAGGTCCTGATGGTAGAGGGGGTCTGCCAGACCTGGAGAGCCCCCTGTATCTGAGAGGGAAAGAGTTGAAGCGTGGATCTGAGATCCCTAGTGGCAGCTTTAAACTCCCTCACCCAAGATGGCTCAATAGCGTGGCTGGAAAGCCCAGGGTTGCTATCTTGACCAGTACAATTAGGGCATAGATCCCCCACATTATCGGTAGACAGCCCAATGTGGCAAGAGGAGCAAAACGCCATGGGGGTAGCAGACCCCCCATCCTCCTTAGACTTGGGTCTAGCCCCTAGCTCCAGTGAAGTAGACATGCTCACAGCGTCAATATACCCCACTAATAACACTATCACCCAGAAAAAGTGTAAATGATTAAAGTTTCACCCCAGAAATGTCTAAATTCGGACTTATCTGGCCAGCGAAGGGTTAATCTGTTGAGGAGAGAGAAGGCTCGGTCCCTGCGTAGTGTACTCGCTTAGGAAAAGTACCACAAAATGGCGGCCGTCATGATAGCCAATCAGAAACGAGCGCGAACCAAGCGCTCATGGGAAATGTAGTTTTCCCTTAACAAGTACCCCAAACAGTGCCCGAAGCCCCCCTGAACACCCCACATAAATAAAACACATTCCGGATGATAGAGCAGGAGCCTAGCATTAAAATGAGCCCTCTCTGAAGTTGCTGTGACAAGCGGTTCCAGAGATATGTCCCACACTGTGAATTCTCATAGAGAGTAAAGGAGCCCTTGCGTCTGAGCGGGAAAAAGCCGCGCTTAAAGGCGCGGAACACCATTTTTAATAAAGTTTAAGAAAACATTAAAAAGTGCCCAAACAAGCATGAAACACATAAGAAACATAAATAAATGAATACCCAAAGCTCCAAAACCCAGAGAATACCACAGAAATTGCATAAAACAGTAATAATGCAATAAAAACACCCTATGAGTGCTGGAGTGTATTAAAACTCCCAAATACAAGTCCATCAAAGGGACACTGTGGGGACAAGTGGACCTTCAGCACTCAATGGGTGGCTCACCTTTCTTGCAGGACTTCTGTCTTCAGGTGACCATGATGAAGTGGGAAAGAACCAGAGGTAAATTCCCCAGTAGGGAAGCTGCTTAACACAAGCTGTCCCCTCTTCAGGGCATAAGGTCCACAGAAATCCCTGGAAGCTGCACCAGCCACTTTAAAGAGGGCAATTCACAGCCATGGTCACCCTCCTAATGGTGGTATTCCATATTTGAATCAAAAAATAATAAAACACTAAGATGCATAGATGTTCTCTACCTGGTGTGCAAGGCACTCCAGGAACAAATCAATCTAAGTGGCTCTGGCCAGAAGGTGGCTTAAGTAAGAGGGGAGGCTCCGCCCCTTGCAAATCATTTGCATAGTTGTTCCTGCCTATTAAAGGGGACTTACGCCTCCCAGAGTACCAGTGACCTGTATTGGACGACAGTGAAAAGGGGAGGGAGGGGGATACTTTATCATTCAATTACTCTTGAACTACAACTCTGACAGTAATGAAATAACACTCTCCATGATCCAAATACTATGAAGATTAATTGGAACCTTTGTGAAACATTAGTATCCCTTTAAGCCTGCAACATCAGAATGTCACCCTTTTGTTGCGGGCAACATTCTGATGTCACCGTTCTCATGCAGGAGGCATTTTTTGTTGGTTGCCAAATAGAGGGCTATATTCCAATAGTAAACCCAGTATTACAATGTGCTGCATGATCTGGCTGTTTGTTTTACTGCAGAACTAACTGATGTTGCCAAGTGAAGTTGACTCTGAAGTGACCTTCAATTTGGAAAACAAGATCACAAATACTGATTTCCTCTTTACAGGCAAAATATTATAATTTTTACATCTCAAATATTACCATAATCCATGTGAACAGAGGTTGGAAATATTATAGTAACAGAGCAATAGCAGTTACAGACGGTAGAGGGCCATATTCACCAAATTAAAGGAGCAGTACAGTTTTTTTTTTTTTTTAAACTATATTTTAAAGCTTTTGCTGCTGAGTAAAAACCAGGACACTGCCGCTGCTGTCAGTTATTTTATTCACAATTTATAACAGTTCAAATAATAAAAAAAAGTCCTTACTCAGGGGCGGATTGTAGGGGAATACCAGCCTGGGCATTTGTTTTTGTAAAGCAGCCCACTAGCTGCACCAACGTCCCTATCGACGCCCCCTTGTGGTCTCTGTGCGGCACGGGAGAGCAGGTGCCAGGATATTATGTCATATCCTGGCGCTCTGCATTAACCCTTTGAGTGCCAGAGGGGTACGCAACGCATCACAAAGCAATGCGTTGCGTACCCCCTCTGGCACTCAAAGGGTCAACAAAGAATGCAAAGGCTGTCACAGAGAGCGCCTGTGGCAACACAGACCTCTCCTTTAAAATATTGTGGGACGGTGAGGTGAGATCCTCTGATCTCCCCCACCGGCCCATGATCTAGCGGCCCAGCAAGGGATGCCCGATCCCCCGATAGGACAATCCACCCATGCTCCTAATTATCTGAAAACTAAGAATCAGGAGTTTCTGAGTCAATTATTTGTCATTGATTTCTCTCTCCTTGTTTATCTAAAGCAGTGATTCTCAGCCAGGGTGCTGTGGCGCTTTAGTGTGCCACGGACATCAGCTTAGGGTGCCCCGTGTTTTCTATGAAGACTAACAACAATGGACTTTTAAATAAAGATTTATAGAAATAGTTATACACAATATGTTTCCTTTTGTTATTATGATTGTAAGACCTGATAATAACTGTCAGGGGAGGGCTGGCAACTTGTGGCCCGGGGGGCAAATACAATCAAGCAGCCCATTTCTACTATCGGTAAGCCCACTCTCAAAGCCCACCTCCTTTTGTTAATTTTAAACGTGGCATTAATATCGTGAAGTAAAGTGATACCACATAGCTCACATTAAAGTGGGTTAAACTACTGATATTACAGAGCTTACAATTTAAGTAAAGCTGCACTAGTGATACTATAGAGCTTACAGTGGAAATGGGTTATGTAACTAGTGTAGCCTCATCTGGATTGTAGCTTTGTGGTATCACTAGTGTAGCACCATTTCAATTGTAAACTCTGTGGTATCACTAGTGTAGATCCATTTCAATTGTAAGCTCTGTGGTATCACTAGTGTAGATCCATTTCAATTGTAAGCTCTGTGGTATCACTAGTGTAGCTCCATTTATAGCAACAAGATGGAGATTAAGTGAGACAGTGGCCCACTAGCCCAGACATATGACCAGCCCGGGGGGCAATTGCCCCCCAGGCCAGCCCTCCCATGATAACTGTATATTTATGCATTGTACCATCATTATGCCCTTGATAAAGTACATTAAATATGTTAAGGGTGCCCCGAATATTCTATTTTACGTGTTAGGGGTGCCCCGTACAAAAAAAAGATTGAGAACCGCTGATCTAAAGGATGGCGCTTATCAAGAGAACTGAGAATTCCTTATCGCTGGTTCCACAGAAACAAATTCCTGGAACTGTAGTGGATTCATTGTAACATTTTTTTTTCTTCAGTTCTTTTTTATGAAACATAAAACCGAAGCGGCTGTTTCACAAGATGTGTTCCTGCTGTGACAAAACAGCCTGTTTCACATGTAAAAAAATGAATTTACAGTATTGTTTTACTTCTCTCTACTCCAGTCCTTGGTACACACCAACAGTGCATGTTTTTAGGATACCACTGAATTAGCACTGATAGACCGATTAAAGGGATAGTAATGTTTCATAATAAAAGCAGCTCTAATTAATCATCATAGTATTTGGACTTTGGAGAGTGTTATTTCTGTCAGAGTTGTAGTACAAGAGTAATTCAATGACAAAGTATCCCCCTCCCGCCCCTTTTACTGATGTAACACTGCTCAGCCAGATCAGAAGGGAGGTGCCCAGGTAGACTGCAGAGAGGGACAATCTTCAATTAAGATAAGGGAAAAACCTGAAAAACTTGTCAAGGGGGGCAGGGATTTCATTGTTCTCATAGGAAGAAGATTGTCCCCTGCTGTTATCTGTCTGGTCTATGGACTGGATTCCACATCTGAGAAGAGATGGCTTACACTAGGTAAAAGGGGCGGGAGGGGGAAACTTTGCTTCTGAATATCTCTCAAACCCTAAAGGTTTGAGAGATAAGACTTATATCGTTCTTCATGTTTTTTTAATGCCTACAAAATATAATAAAGATACAAAGAAATATTACTATTCATTTAAAGAGACCGAGCCACTAACGAGCTGGGATATCCTAAAAATGTGAACAGAAGCAAATTGGTGCTGACAAGGAAACTCACCAGCCTCCCAAAGTTGAAGTTGGGCTCCAGTAACTTTGATCCAGAATGCCAGAGTGGAAATCGGAGGCCGCCTCCTGCCTCAATAGAATGACAACATCAAAGCAAAATGCTGCACCGCTCAACAAATGGGATTCGGAGAACAAATAATAATAACTAGTATTTATATAGCGCCTTTCTCCCATCGGGACTCAAAGCTCTATTAGCGCACTCTCTCGGAATTAACCAAATTGGCAGCTGAATAATAGGTGTTATTATTACCCAATCAATGATACTCATTTATCCACCTCAGGAAGATGAAGGGCTGAGTTGACCCTGCTGGGAATCAAACCCGCAACAATTTGCAATAACCTGCAGCGATAATCGTCCATGCCTGAGGTGACCACATACTCATAGCTGGGAACTCTTCGGTTTTGCCCCGGAGACTCCGATTTTGACTCTGAATTACTGGGCCTCTGGGGCAAAGTCTGATTCTTCAGTTGTGGGGAGTTTCTGATGAAACTCTGCCCACTTCTCCTCCTTCTCACGCTGTTCCTCCCACTTCTCCTCCTTCCCACCCTGTTCCTCCCCCTTTTTCTTCTTCCTGCCCACTTCTCCTTCCCACCCTGTTCCTCCTACTTCCTACCCACTTCTCCTCCTTCCCAGCCTGTTCCTCCCACTTCTCCTCCTTCCCGCCCACTTCTCCTTCCCACCCTGTTCCTCCCACTTCCCACCTACTTCTCCTCCTTCCCACCCTGTTCCTCCTATTTCCTCCCCACTTCTCCTCCTTCCCACCCTGTTCCTCCTACTTCCTACCCACTTCTCCACCTTCTCACTCTGTTCCTCCTACTTCCAAACCACTTCTCCTCCTCCCCACCCTGTTCCTCCTTCTGCTCACCCTGTTCCTCCCACTTCCTCTCCTGTTTCACCCACTTCTCCTCCTTCTCAACTTGTTCCTCCTACTCACTTCTCTTCCTTCCCAGCTTGTTCCTCCCACTTCCCCTCCTGTTATACCCACTTCTCCTCCTTCCCACCCTGTTCCTCCTACTTCTTACCCACTTCTACTCCTTCTCACTCTGTTCCTCCTACTTCCCAACCACTTCTCCTCCTCCCCACCCTGTTCCTCCTTCTGCTCACCCTGTTCCTCCCACTTCCTCTCCTGTTCCATCCACTTCTCCTCCTTCCCATCCTGTCCCTCCTACTCACTTCTCCTCCTTCCCACCATGTTCCTCCCACTCCCCTCCTCCTCCTTTTCACCCTGTACCTCCCACTCCCCACCCACTTCTCCTCCTTCCCCAGCTGATTCCTCCCACTTCTGCTCCTTTCCACCCTGTTCCTCCTACTTCCTGCCCACTTCTCCTTCTTCCCACCCTGTACCTCCCACTCCCCATCCACTTCTCCTCCTTCCCCAGCCGATTCCTCCCTTACCCACCAACTTCTCCTCTTACCACCCTTTTCCGCTCACTCCCCGCCCTCTTTTTCCTTCTTCCACAGTCTATTCTGCCAATTTTTTTTATGTTTTACAAGTCCCACCACATTCACAATTAACCTTTCCCCTTTTTCATTTCTCTTTCCTCAGCGGCACCACAGGAGTCCCCTCCGGGAAGCTCAGACTAAAAAGTTCCCACATACCCCTTTATATCAGTGACACTTATAAACCTTAACCGTCTGAGTGCCAGAGGGGTATGCAACGCATTTCAAAGGGTTAATTCTGAAGAACTGCACAGTAGTCAGTGCAACCCAGCAGTGTTTTTTTTATAAGCCTCCCTAAGGTGATATATGGTCACCTGAATGTAATAGGACACAATGATACCTATTACCTGCGGGTTATTTGGAGTGTTGCTATCACATAGAAGACATCGCTGTGTCAGTCTGGCCTCAGTCTGTTGGTAGATGAGGACGATGAGTGTATAAAGCAGTGTATATCAATGTTATACCTCAGGGCACACAGGATATTCCTGCTTATTTAACAGGTTAGGTAATGCGTAGCTTAGTCATTGTGATTCCACCACTCGTGTTTAATCAAGAAAATCTTTAAAATGTGACCTGTTGTGTGTCCTGGGGTAACAGAGCTAAGAATCACTGGTTTAATCCTTTCAGTGGCAGTGCCAGAGGGGTGAAGCAATGTCTGAAACGCACACACAACAGACTGAGGCCCGGCTGACACAGCGATATCTGCTATGTGATAGCAACACCCCATGGACATACACACAATTTAAACCAGTACCACACACTACATGTGCACTCACACACAATATATACACGCACTATACACACACACAATACACACACACACATACAATATACACACAGACACAATATACATACGCACACAATATACACACAGACAAAATACACACTCACTATATATATATATAACACACACCCACAACATAAATACACACACACACACACACAATATACACACAGACACAATACACACAATATACACACAGACACAATATACATACACACACACACAATATACACACAGACAAAATACACACACACAATATATATATATATATATATACACACACCCACATATATACAGACACACACAATACACACACACACACAAATTATATACACAGACACAATATACACACAGACACAATGCACACACATAATATATATATATATATATATATATATACACACACACACAATATTCACAATAGACAAACACACACACAATATGGGGAAATACACAATACACATACACAATAAACACAAATACACAATACACACACACAATATACACACTCTCTCACTCACTGCTGAAGAGTTGTGTAACATTGTTTTGCAATATGTTGGACACCTTCCTGGAGCTGAAAGGGTTAAGCTTTGAACATTCGACAAGCCAGCCATTAAAAACATTGCTTCCATTCTGGATTCACCTGGATGTCAGGGGAAAACAGTCCTACACGTAAATCCGCTTTTAATTATTTAACCCTTTTAGTGGCAGGCACGGATCCAATGAATTGGAAAACAATGCAGCGGGTAAGATGCTTAGTGTTTGGCCCAATTGCCACTGGTAAAAAAAAAATACAGTCGGTAGTTTGAAGTCCCAGTCGGGTATCATATTCTCTGCGCTGTGACACACTACCGGACGGAAAAAAAATGCACCACGGGTGCTAAATTTGCTCTCATTGAAAGCAATGAGAATGTTCTTGATTTTTTTATTCAATTACAAGCAGAGGCTGGTAATATGTGTTATGGGACTCACCAAAAATCCCCACCTAGGACATCTGGCACAGAGTCCACTGCGATTGTTACAAAGCACTGACGTTTAAGTGTAGTGTCAAAAAGATACCGTATATGTACCAACTAGTCGAAGAACCCGTTACACAGGCCACAGTGCCACTGCCAGCCGGTCGCGGGGCAGGAATGCGCAGTAGAGACTTCAGTGAGTCCAGCTCTGTATCAGGTGCAGCGCGGGCGGTCTCCACTGCGCATGACTGCATCATTACACACATTTTAGTGAATTAATATATAGGATTATGGTCATCAGGACTGGAATATTCTACACTACTGGGCGCCCTTCTTGTTTTGTTTGTGTTTTTTAGTTATCTGTATGTTGTTATACTGAATTGGGAGTCTAGGTTTGCGAGGGTGCAGTCCTGAAATATAGAGGAAGCAAGCAGAGCACTTCTTAACCAAAGCGCTATAGCTGCAGATTATATATATGTATGTATGTATGGTACGTCACGTACTTTTTACTTACAGCGCTCTACCGTGACAGGTCACGTGTACCGGCGCGTCCAAGTGCTCCTATGCGGTCATTATGGGACGGAAATGTCCCATGACCGCCAGTCCTTAAGGGGTTAAAGAGATAAAAAGTGAAGTTTATTAGGTTGTTTAAAAAATCAACGTTTTGGTCCCATCACAGAGCCTTTCTGAAGACAACCAACATACTAACAGCGAGCCTTAAATAGCATGATGTCTGGAGGGTAGCTCTGGGGGGGGGCACAAGGTTGGCCCTGTGACATCACAGTGCGACAATTATCTAAATCAGCCGCGGTGCGGGCAGTCTCTACTGCGCATAACTGCAGCACGTGCAGCAGTTTGTATTGCGCATGACTACGGCGTTACACATATTTTAGCGAATTATTATATAGGATATGGGGCCCTAAGCCCCATAGCAATACACCCAAGGATCCCAAAACAGTGAACATTAAAAAAATGAACCCTATGAGTGCCAGTGGGGTATGCAACACATTGAACAAAGTAGCATACCCAACTGGTACTCACTGGGTTAATCCCCCCTAAAGGTAACACCAACCCATGAACATTACACACTTACCCAGATGTCCGATGTCCAGCGGGGTCTCCTGCACCCTGGTCTTCATCTTTCCTTCTTCCTCTGTAACTTATATCAACTTTCCTTTATCTGTCATCCTCTTCATCTGTGATCTTCCTCTTCATCTGTGATCTCCCTCTTCATCTGAGATCTCCCTCTTCATCTGTGATCATCTTCTTCATCTGTGATCTCCCTCTTCATCTGTGATCTTCCTCTTCATCTGTGATCATCTTCTTCATCTGTGATCTCCCTCTTCATCTGTGATCTTCCTCTTCATCTGTGATCTTCCTCTTCATCGGTGCTCTTCTTTCTTCTTCTATAAATCAATTCAGGTCCCACTGCTGGCGGCTGCAGCAGAAGAACAGAAGAAAAAGCCCCCTTACGAATACCTTTGGGGCCATTACCTGAGAGAATTTTGAACAGGAACTGCCTTTTATGTGGTCAGTCCCTGTTCAAATTTCTTACCATGCTCCCATTGGTTGGGATGTGGGGTTACATAGGGCACAGAATGTGCCCTTCAGTAACCATTCCTCCCAGCCAATCAGCTTCTAGCACGTTTAGCCACCCCTCCAGCTAGAAGCTGATTGGCTGGGAACTAAGTCCACAGTATCATCGCAATGGCTTTGGAGATCTGATTAGCATCCAAAGGTTTATAAATGCCATTTCGCACAGCTTAACAGTACATATTTTTGGGGCATCTAATGGGTTTAAAGGGGAAATCTCACCTCCTATAAAGTAATACCTATTTAATTTTTTGCTCCCAGTACACGTTGAATCATTTTTGGGTTTTTTTTTTTCAAATCGCTAATTTTATGGTAAAATAAGTTTCCCTCCTTCTTGTCTGATGCTGGAATCCTTCATTGCACCTTGTGCACTCTCTTTCCACCTCACTGAAGTGGTTCTCAATCTTTTTAAGGTCGAGGTACTCCTAACCTTGTAGACCTTTCAAGAATTTGCATGTTTAAAAGCCTAACTGAAATCCACAGGTGTTTTGGGAATTTTTATTTGTCCTCTCTGGTTAGGCTGACCATACCTCACCTTTAAAAAGGGACACATAGGAAATAGGCATATTTCAGGAGTGCACCAAAATCAAAGCAACCCTGTAGTATGCATTTTTCATGTGTGTCCCTTTTTAAAGGTGAGATATGGTCAGCCTATCTCTGGTGCAGTTGATTTGGTCTGGGATTATTCAAATTCCTTTTAATCAGTTTTGTCATTTAAGTTGTTTTCTCTTTTGCAGCCATTAGGTGGCAGTATTGAATAAAGATGGCTCTGTCTGGGAGCCTATGGTGGGCTTTGCAGTGCTCCTCCATTCTCAGCACTAATACGCCAGTCTCTTATTTTGCAGGGCTAAGCAACCTTCTTCTCCCCAGCAGTCAAACTACAAATCCCGTAGTCATTGTACAGTACACATTTATGGGAACTGATACATGTAGGTATTGCAATGTATACACTTTTTTTGTCATCATGAATTGAGTAGAATGCGCATACCTCCCAACATTTGAAATTTCCAAAGAGGGACACCTTTGTTTTAGGTGGTGTGTGTGCGGGCGTGGCTGGTGGACGGGGCATTACCGAGAATTTTTAGGCCATTTCATTACCTATTGACACCTCTTTGTGTAACCTCATAAATAACCAAATAACTTGAATGCAATTAAAAAGCAAGCTATGAACGCTTATGCGTTTCGTTGGCTGGATTGCCACTTTATTAAAGCTAAAAGATAGCCCACAACTAAAAACAACAAGTAACAAAAGAAGCCTCTGCCAAACTCTCCCCAATTAAATATTTCCTAATGACACTAGATTGGTCGTCGTGAGCTGTCACTCCTTATCCACTGTGACCAATAAAAAATTAACATCCTCACTGGCCCGAAAGGGCCGGGACTTCCTATATGTGTCGACATCACCACTCTTGAAATAAAGAATATCAGAAGGGTAGACTGCAGAGAGGGACAATCTTCAATTAAGATAAGGGAAAAACCTGAAAAGCTTGTCAAGGGGGCAGGGATTTCATTGTTTTCATAGGAAGAAGATTGTCCCCTTCTGTTATCTGTCTGGTCTATGGACTGGATTCCACATCTGAGAAGAGATGGCTTACACTAGGTAAAAGGGGCGGGAGGGGAAACTTTGCTTGTGAATTTCTCTCAAACCATAAAGGTTTGAGGGATAAGACTTATATCGTTCTTCATGTTTTTTTATTGCCTACCACATAAAATAAAGATAAAACGAAGTATTACTATCCCTTTAAAGCCCCTGGGTCTTTTTGACAGATAGGGGCATATAATTGTGCTAATACCCTTACTAGTAATGGTGAAGTCAAGCTGCATGGTGCACTAATAATAAATTAGGTTTTCTTAAGCCCCAGTCTTCTGCGAACCCAGTAACTCCCATGGCTTAAAAGAGCAGTAAGCTTTTTTAATTCAAACCTATATATCATAGAGCTTTTCCTGTTGAGTAAAACAAGGGTACTACCACAACTGTCAGTTGTTTCATTAAAAAGTTATAACTTTTCAAACTGTCAGGAAGTGAATTACAATCTGATTACTTCCTGAAAGTTCTAACTGACAGGAAGTGACTCAGTAGTTTCTATCACATTCTAGGGAAAAATGTTTGTCAGTGACTCACCTCTCCCATAGAATGCAATGGAATAACTTATTGAAATCTGACCACTAGAAGGCACTGATATAAAAAAACACAAGAGTTTAAACTGTAATAACTCTGGAAATATGAATCTCTCAGCAGTGGGAGTCCCCTCGTTTTTATTAACAGGAAAAACTCAAATGTAAATATGTATTTTTTTTTCATAACAATCATTTACTGCTCCTTTAACCCCTTAGATGCTAGACAATGGAGACCTTTCTAGCATCCAAGGGTTAAAGTTGGTCATCTAGTTTATACTTTGCCCAGGGAATAGAAACATAGAATTTGACGGCAGATAAGAACCATTCGGCCCATTTAGTCTGCCCAATTTCCTACTGAGAAAAAAAAAACAAAAAAAAACACAACCTCAAACCTTTTTTGGTCCTTGGTCTTTTCTTATGTTAAGGACCGCCTTATGCCTATCCCATGCATGCTTAAATTCTGTCACTGTATTGACATCTACCACTTCTGCTGGTAGCCTATTCCACTTGTCTTCTGCCCTCTCAGTGAAGTAAAACTTTCTTACATTACATCTAAACCTGTGTCCCTCTAGTTTTAGACTATGGCCTCTTGTCCTAACGTTTTTACTCTTTTGAAATATACTTTCCTCCTGCACTTTGTTGAATCCCTTCATGTATATGAATGTTTCTATCATATCCCCTCTTTCTCTTCTCTCCTCCAAGCTATACATATTCAGATCATTTAGTCTATCCTGATATTTCTTTTCCTGTAAACCAGTCACCATTTTAGTAGCCCTTCTCTGAATTCTCTACAGAGTATCAATATCCTTCTGGAGATGGGGTCTCCACTACTGTACACAATACTCTAGGTGAGGTCTAACTAAAGATCTGTAGAGTGGCATGACCACTTCCCTTTTTCTGCTACTAATGCCCCTAGCTATACAACCCAGTGCCCTGCTTCCATTCCCCACTGCTTTATTACATTGCCTGCCTACCTTTAAGTCATTAGAAATAATTACTCCCAAATCCCTTTCCTCTGTTGTCTCTGACAGCACAGTACCCTTAATAGTATATTTTTCCTTTGGATTTTTATGTCACATGTGCATTATTTTACATTTATCAACATTAAACTGCATCTGCCATACTCTTGACCATTCTTCTAATTTACCTAAATCATTCGCCATTTGGGTTTTTCCCCCTGGAATGTCTACCCTATTGCAGATCTTTGTATCATCTGCAAAAAGGCATACCTTACCTTGAAGACCTTTTGCAATATCACTAATAAAAATATTAAAAAGAATGGGCCCCAGTACAGATCCCTGAGGTACCCCACTAGTAACACTCCTTTCGTCCGAATATTCTCCATTGACTACCACCTTCTGTCTCCTGTCACTCAGCCATTGCCTTATCCATTTCACTATTTTTACATCTAGACCCAAACACTGCAATTTATTTATGAGTCTTCTATGAGCAGGGCCAGATTTGCCATAAGGCAGAGTAGGCACCTGCCTACAGGCGCATGCCACGGAGGGGCGCCTGCCATTGGGATTTTTTTTTTTTTTAATTTATTTATTTTTTTTTTATAAATTCGCTAGCCTGCCAGGCCAGCCTTTGATTGTCTGGGCCGTGGACTACAAAGGGGGGACAGACTGTGAGTCACACAGTGTGACTCACACTGTCCCCCCTTTGTAGTCCATGGCCCAGACTGTGTGAGTGAGTGTCATTTGTCATCTGTGCAGGCAGCTGCTGTGCACCTCTGCCGCGGCCCGCCGCCGAGTCTTAGTGCAGAAGTGCTGAGCAGCTGTCATAGTCAGCGGGGCGCCGCTGCATAACCCCCAGCCCAGCCACATTATTTTATTTAATTTCATCAAGTGAAAGAAAGACATCACTCAGTGACTCAGTGACTCACTCATGTGACTGGAGTGGAGAGAGAAGATCAAGCAGCGCCGCCGCGCCTGCCGGCGGGCTGGCTGCTGCCTGCTCTACAAATAAGGTCTGGTCTGAGGGGTTATCCGATTCCGAGTCAGTCACGGATTGCTGCTGCCCAGTGCCCAGCCTGCCCTGATTGATTGTGAGTGACCCGGTGGAAGTGGAACAGTGACAGTACCGCTGCTGGCTGCCCCACCGCCAGAGTCCAGCGCCAGCCTCCGGTCCTCCTCCGCTCCAAACACAGTGAAAGCTGCAGCAGGGAGTAGGAGCCACAGCTGATCTACCCAGCCACCACGGTGCCCTGGACTGGTCCCGGATAAACTGTACATGCTGCAGCCTGCAGGAGGAAATTTCCAGCTCTGACTGACCGTCTGACTCCAGGGCAGGTATGTTTTTTTGGATGTTGTGAGTGGCAGCCCCAGACTGTTTTAACCCTTTGAGTGCCAGAGTGGTAAGCAACGCATTGCAAAGCAATGCGTTGCGTACCACTCTGGCACTCAAAGGAAGACATGCAATTGCACTTAGCAATCGCGTGTCACTGTCTTTAACCGCTTCAGTGTTGTAGGTAGGGTTGCCTCCCAGCCTTATGATGTTCCATGCATGTGGAACTTCGGGTTTAACCCTTTGAGTGGCAATCAAAGGGTTTTAAGAAGCAGAGGGGCATAGTGCTGGTCCTTAAGGGTTAACATATTTTGGTATTTCTACCAGTAATATTGGAGGTGACACAAGACCACCACTTTAATGCAGGATACTTACTGCATTTTTTTTTTGAGGCTGAATAAAAAATATATCCTTCAAAACTTTTTTTGTACTTTTTTCCGGGGGGGGGGGGGGCGCTTCAGATTTCTGTGCCTACAGGCTCCTGAGGTGTAAATCCGGCCCTGTCTATGAGGGACAGTGTCAAATGCTTTACTGAAATCTAGATAAACTATATCTACTGCTCCCCCTTGGTCTATTATTTTAGTTACCCAGTCAAAAAAATCTATGAGGTTAGTTTGACAAGATCTCCCTGCTGTAAACCCATGCTGTTTGGTATCTTGCAAGCTATGATAGTGGTTTAAACCAACCCTGATCAGAATGACGCAGAACGTCAATAAGAGATCCGTAATGCGATTACAAACATCTGAACTTCATTTCGTCTGTCTGGATACAGAGACAGAGTTTTATATGTACGGAAAATAATAACTAAATTAGAAATACCGTCACAGTGACTCACAATCTTACAAGAATAAAACAAAATTTGCTTTTACATGAAACTGCATGTGTGTCACAGATAAACATATAAACGTTCCCATACTTTGATGGAACTTATAATAATAGTAATAGATAAAATGAACTTTATTTGGAACAATGGAGTATGTGTTACAGAATGATTGATACCAGTCATGCCATTTCCAAGATATTAGACCAGTAATCCTCAGTCTTTTTTCAGCTAGAAGCACCCCTAACATGAAGTCTAATTTTTTTAGGGAAAACCTAGCATTTTAAAGATTATTTATTTATATAAATATATAGTCATTCTTAGGTCTGAGAATCAGAAAGGCAAAACAAAAACATACTCTGCATAACAAATTCCGTAAACATACACTGATCTTCAAAATTCACATTTTTGTCAAAGGTTGCACATGAAAATAGT
>JBBDGT010000160.1:0-23694 GCA_037306005.1 Rhinophrynus dorsalis | reverse complement strand
GAGTTGGTTTACTCTAGTTCTGCTTATTACAACAGCCTCTAGGTGTCAACCATGAAAGAGAACAAGTGAATTATATTATAGTGAAATTAATTATATTTAACATTATTGTCTTAGCCACTTCTCTGGGTAAAAAAGGAATAGCATGGATTATGAAGAGTGTTTTCTTTATAAGCTAAAGGTAAGTCACTTCCATGTTTGGGAAAGGCCACACTGTATCTTGTCTACAGAGGAAGTCCATGATTCACCATTATGATGAGGTTTTATGACTAGAAAGAAAACTGAGGATGAGATGAACTAAAACAGTGTTACTCAGCATTAGTGCTCAGGACACAAAAACAGTGCTGGTTTTCTATCAATGACTCAATCAGTGCTTAATCAGTGACTTAATCAATGACTCATTCAGGGTTTGTTTTTTGCCTGAAAGGCTACACTGAGACTGTCTCTTGTTTTCAAGATGGATTGATGAATGGGGGAGTTGGTTTACTCTAGTTCTGCTTATTACAACAGCCTCTATGTGTCAACCATGAAAGAGAGCAAGTGAATTATATTATAGTGAAATTAATTATATTTAACATTATTGTCTTAGCCACTTCTCTGGGTAAAAAAGGAATAGCATGGATTATGAAGAGTGTTTTCTTTATAAGCTAAAGGTAAGTCACTTCCATGTATCACTGTATCTTGTCTACAGAGGAAGTCCATGATTCACCATTATGATGAGGTTTTATGACTAGAAAGAAAACAGAGGATGAGATGAACTAAAACAGTGTTACTCAGCATTAGTGCTCAGGACACACAAACAGAGCTGGTTTTCTATCAATGACTCAATCAGTGCCTAATCAGGGATTTTTTGGCCAGGAAGGATACATAGAAACATAGAATTTGACAGCAAATAAGAACCATTCGGCCCATCTCGTCTGCCCATTTTCTTACTGTAAAAACCTCAGACCTTTTTTGGTCCTTGGTCTTGTCTTATGTTCAGGACAGCCTCATGCTTATCCCATGCATGCTTACATTCCCTCACTGTACTAACCTCTACCACGTCTGCTGGTAGTCTATTCCACTAATATACTACCCTCTCAGTGAAGTAAATCTTTCTTACATTACATCTAAACCTGTGTCCCTCTAGGTTTACACTATGGCCTCTTGTCCTAACATTTTTACTCCTTTGAAATGTAGCTCCATCCTGTCTGTCTTCTCTCCTCCAAGCTATACATGTCCACGTACATGACACATTGAGATGGAGGAATGGGGAGTTGGATTACTATAGAATTATTCCAATTCGGCTTAGTACAACAGCCTCTATGTGTCATGTTTGTGTTTATTTTGATTTAAACAAATATAAAATAGAATTGTTATCCTTCTGAATTAATAATAGACAAGAACTATATCACTATATGAGACTCACATATTAATATATATATATATACAGCTTATAGTATCATAACATATTTTAGGATTAGATTACGATCTAATACATTTTTCTGGACAGACTTCATGACTTGTCATCATAATTCAAGGGATAGTTTATAACTCTAGGATAAGGATTTAAGTGATATCTTATTGTTTATAGTCTTGATTTAATTGCTCTTTTAAAGAACAGAAGAAAATGGCACCCTGCTTGTGCTGAGTGTTTATTATGATGACAAATTATTGAGTCGACAGAATATAATGTCCAAGTTCATGAGAAAGTTGGATCATTCTTCTTTTAACTCTTTAGGTGTAAGGAGGGGTTATAAGTCATTTTTAAAGGTATAAAACCATTACAGTATGTCACTGAAGAGATAGACAAGGATGCAACAGCAAATGTAGCTTGCATGATTTTTATTAAAACACTGGACAGGCAACAATGTGTCATAGTTAGTGATGAGCGAGCACCCCAATGCTCGGATGTTCGGGTGCTCTGACCGAGCACCCCCTGAGGCTCGAGTGCTCGGCCGAGCATCCGAGCCCCATTGAAGTCAATGGGAGGACTCGAGCATTACACCAGGCACCCCCTGCTCTGATGAGGGGAGGGTGCCTGGTCCATAGGAAAAGGGCAGAAAAAGATGGAAACACTACAGAAATGGTTCAGGGACAGCATAGGGAGGATGTCTGGATGCACCTTGGACTCCAACATCGCTGCTGGGAACGATCTTTCGCCCGTAGTACGCCATTTTTACAGACTGACCATAAAACACACAAAAAGGAAAATAAAAACGACTTTAGGCGAAAAATTGTTACCAAACAATATTTGCTGTATATTTACTTGTATATCATCTGCAAATTCTCCCAAAAATTTCCTTGATTTTCAGAACTGAGGCCATGATTAAGAGGGAAACGTGCGCAGAGGCAAATTATCCCAAAAATTTCCTTGATTTTCAGAACTGAGGCCATGATTAAGAGGGAAACGTGCGCAGAGGCAAATTCTCCCAAAAATTTCCTTGATTTTCAGAACTGAGGCCATGATTAAGATGGAAAAGTGCGCTGAGCTGACCATCTAAAACATTATGGGTGAGGGTCTGCTGCAGAGCTGACCATCCTAAACATTATATGCGAAGGCCCGCTAGTGAGCTGACGCTATAAAACATTATATGAGAGGGCCCGCTAGAGAGCTGACCCAATAAAACATTATATGAGAAGGCCCGCTGGTGAGCTGACCTATATAAAAATTGTCAAACAGGGCCCGCTGGTGAGCTGGCCCTATATAAAAATTATATCACAGGGCCCGCTGGTGAGCTGGCCCTATATAAAAATTATATCCCAGGGCACGCTGGTGAGCTGGCCCTATATAAAAATTATATCCCAGGGCATATGGAAGAGGAGGAGGAGGATGAGAAGATTAAGAGTCAACCATATACCCGTTTTTTGGGTGGAAGGGGTGAATGGGAATACAGAGTATTCCCATCATTGTAAATAACATATATAAAGTCACTTTATGTTCCCCCGGGGCTTTCCTCCAGTGGAGTGGAGAAGTCAGGGGAAATCCAGGCCTTGTTCATTTTTATAAGTGTCAACCTATCAGCATTGTCGGTGGAAAGGCGGATACGCTTATCTGTTATGATGCCACCAGCAGCACTAAATACCCGCTCAGACAGAACGCTGGCGGCAGGGCAGGCCAGCACCTCCAAGGCGTAGAGTGCCAGTTCATACCACGTGTCCAGCTTGGACACCCAGTAGTTGTAAGGCACAGAGGGATCATTGAGGACGCTGACACGGTCTGCTACGTACTCCTTCACCATCTTCCAAAACTTTTCCCTCCTTGTGACACTAGGCTGCGCATCAGGGTGAGGGTGCTGGCGGGGTGTCATGAAGGTGTCCCACGCCTTGGAGAGTGTTGCCCTGCCTTTCTCGGAACTGCTGTGTGCTCCCCTTTTCTCCCCTTCTCGGTTGGCCAAGGTAGCACGTACTCTGCCGCCAGCGTTGTCAGATGGAAAATTTTGGAGCAATTTTTCAACAAGAACCTTCTGGTATTGCAACATTTTGCTTGTCCTCTCCACCGGAGGAATGAGAGATGAGAAATTCTCTTTGTAGCGGGGGTCCAGAAGGGTGAACACCCAGTAATCCGTGTTGTCTAAAATGCGTACAACGCGTGGGTCACGGGAAAGGCAGCCTAACATAAAGTCAGCCATGTGTGCCAGAGTACCAACAGTCAAGATTTCGCTGTCCTCACCAGGAGGATGACTCTCAATCTCCTCATCCTCTTCCTCCTCTTCTGCCCACCCACGCTGAAGAGATGGAACTAAAGTTCCATGGCTACCCTCTGTAGCGGAGGCAACCGTGTCTTCCTCCTCCTCCTCCTCCTCCTCCTCCGCCTCCTCCAATTGTCGCTGAGAAGACGAAGTGAGGGTGCTCTGGCTATCACCTTGTGTAAGCTCTTCCTCCCCCATTTCCACCTCTTCCACATGCAAAGCGTCGGTTTTAATTGTGAGCAGCGAGCGTTTCAGTAGACACAGAAGTGGGATGGTTACACTGATAATAGCGTTATCGCCGCTCACCATCTGTGTCGATTCCTCAAAATTGCGTAAAACCTCACAGAGGTCTGACATCCATTCCCACTCCTCACTTCTGATTACAGGAAGTTGAACGGAGAGGCGACGACCGTGTAACAGCTGGTACTCCACTACTGCCCTCTGCTGCTCACAAAGCCGGGCCAACATGTGGAAGGTGGAGTTCCAGCGCGTGCTCACGTCACACAGCAGCCGGTGAGCTGGCAATTGTAAGCGCTGCTGCAGCTTCAACAGGCCGGCTGAAGCTGTTGATGACTTACGGAAATGTGCACACACGCGGCGCACCTTGGTCAAGAGATCATGCACATTGGGGTAGGTTTTTAGAAATCGCTGCACCACTAAATTAAATACATGCGCTAGGCATGGTACGTGTGTGAGCTTGCCGAGCTCCAAAGCCGCCACCAAGTTACGCCCATTATCACACACAACCATGCCTGCTTGCAGGTTGAGTGGCGAGAGCCACTGCTCGGTCTGGTGACTAATCCCCTGCAACAGCTCTGAGGCCGTGTGCTGTTTGTCCCCAAGGCAGATCAGCTTCAGCACGGCCTGTTGACGCTTCCCCACTGCAGTGCTACACTGCTTCCAGCTACTGGCTGATGGGGGAGTGGCGGTGTGTGTAGAGAATTCGGAGGTGGAAACGGAGGAGGAGGAGCCAATAACGTAGGTGCTGGTGGAAACCCTGATGGAGGTAGGGCCCGCAATCCTCGGCGTGGGTAGCACCCGTGCCATCTCAGGGTCCGAGTCGCTCCCAGCCTCCACGACATTCACCCAGTGTGCCGTCAGGGAAATGTAGCGTCCCTGGCCACAAGCACTTGTCCATGTGTCAGTCGTTAAGTGGACCTTCCCAGTAACTGCGTTGGTTAGGGCACGGGTGATGTTACGGGACACATGGTGGTGTAATGCGGGGATGGCACACCGGGAAAAGTAGTGGCGGCTGGGGACCGCGTACCGAGGGACAGCTGCTGCCATCAGGCTGCGGAAGGACTCAGTGTCCACAAGCCTAAATGGCAGCATTTCGATGGCCAGTAATTTTGAAAGGTGTGAGGTTAGTGCTATGGCCTGTGGGTGGGTGGCTGGGTACTTTCTCTTGCGCTCAAATGCCTGGGGTAACGACATTTGGACGCTGTGCTGGGACAGGGAAGTGGATGTGGTCGCTGATGGTGCTTCAGATGCTACAGGTGCAGGGCGGGAGGTATGCGGGCCTGCGCCTTCGACAGGCGATTGGCCGGCACCGAAAACAGGGGAAGAGGAGGCAGTGGTGTGGCCTGCAGACACAGATGGGCGATCCAGGCGTTCCTCCCACTTACTACGGTGCTTGGATGCCATGTGTCGGATCATGCTGGTGGTGGTGAGGTTTCTAGTGTTCATGCCTCGGCTCATTCTGGTGTGGCACAGGTTGCAAACTACAATTCTTTTGTCGTCCGCACTTTCCTTAAAAAAACGCCATACCGCGGAACACCTACCCCTTGGCAAGGTAGATTTACGCAAGGGGGTGCTCCGTGGAACATTTGCGGGCCGGTTTGGTGCGGTCCGCCTTCTTTCTGTAGCCACACCACTGCCTCTTCCAGCCTGTTGCGGTGCTGCAGATGGCTCACCCTCAGGACTGCTGTCATCGCTCGGCTCTACACCTTCCCAGGTGGGGTCAGTCACCTCATCGTCCACCAAGTCCTCCTCCACTTCCTCACTCTGATCATCCTCCTCAAGTCTTGATCCCACCACATACTCAGTCATTGACAACTGTATAACATTCTCCTCAACAAGGTCTTGAGACGGAAATAGTGGTTGATTTAATGGCAACTGTGTCTCATCATCATCATCATCATCCACTACTTCCTTTGACCTTAAATGCCGTTCACATCTGTCATCTTCTTGAGATTGGGTAGCCTCTAGAGGTTGTGAATCAGGGCACAAGAAGTCATGTTCCTCTGCAAGCGTGCTTGGAGAGAGGGTCATATGAAGGATTGGTGATGAGACGAGCTCCTCACTATATCCCAGTGTGGGATCACTTCTTTGACCAGACCGTGTATGGTGGGAGGAAGGATGATCAGAGTGAGGATTATGTTGACCAGACTCTTGGCTACTGAGAGTGGACTTGGTGGAAGACAGGGTGGTGCTTAACCGACTGGAAGCAGTATCAGCTGTCATCCAACCGACCACCTGTTCGCAGTGGTCGGACCTCGAGAGTGATGTCCTGCGACGCCCTGTAAAATTACACATGAAGCTAGGTATGGTGGATGTCTTTCTTTCTTGTGCTCTGGCACCAGGCACAGTTTCTCCGCGTCCTGACCCGCGCCCTGAACTTTCAGGATCACGTCCACTTCCCCGTCCCTTTTTACCCGCCTTCTTCATCTTACACAGAATATGTGACTTTAATATTTGAGTTTGAAAACTTAACAGTATTTCTTATTATTCTGCAACTGTACAGAGTACACAGAATAGGCTGCTAAACTGCGGTGAAACACACTGAATGGAATATGTGACTTTAATATTTGAGTTTGAAAACTTAACAGTATTTCTTATTATTCTGCAACTCTGCACAGTACACAGAATAGGCTGCTAAACGGCGGTGAAACACACTGAATGGAATATGTGACTTTGATATTTTAGTTTGAAGACTTAACAGTATTTCTTCCTATTCTGCAACTCTGCACAGTACACAGAATAGGCTGTTAAACGGCGGTGAAACACACTGAATGGAATATGTGACTTTAATATTTGAGTTTGAAAACTTAACAGTATTTCTTATTATTCTGCAACTGTACAGAGTACACAGAATAGGCTGTTAAACGGCGGTGAAACACACTGAATGGAATATGTGACTTTAATATTTGAGTTTGAAAACTTAACAGTATTTCTTATTATTCTGCAACTGTACAGAGTACACAGAATAGGCTGTTAAACGGCGGTGAAACACACTGAATGGAATATGTGACTTTAATATTTGAGTTTGAAAACTTAACAGTATTTCTTATTATTCTGCAACTGTACAGAGTACACAGAATAGGCTGTTAAACGGCGGTGAAACACACTGAATGGAATATGTGACTTTAATATTTGAGTTTGAAAACTTAACAGTATTTCTTATTATTCTGCAACTGTACAGAGTACACAGAATAGGCTGTTAAACGGCGGTGAAACACACTGAATGGAATATGTGACTTTAATATTTGAGTTTGAAAACTTAACAGTATTTCTTATTATTCTGCAACTGTACAGAGTACACAGAATAGGCTGTTAAACGGCGGTGAAACACACTGAATGGAATATGTGACTTTAATATTTGAGTTTGAAAACTTAACAGTATTTCTTATTATTCTGCAACTGTACAGAGTACACAGAATAGGCTGTTAAACGGCGGTGAAACACACTGAATGGAATATGTGACTTTAATATTTGAGTTTGAAAACTTAACAGTATTTCTTATTATTCTGCAACTGTACAGAGTACACAGAATAGGCTGTTAAACGACGGTGAAACACACTGAATGGAATATGTGACTTTAATATTTGAGTTTGAAAACTTAACAGTATTTCTTATTATTCTGCAACTGTACAGAGTACACAGAATAGGCTGCTAAACTGCGGTGAAACACACTGAATGGAATATGTGACTTTAATATTTGAGTTTGAAAACTTAACAGTATTTCTTATTATTCTGCAACTCTGCACAGTACACAGAATAGGCTGCTAAACGGCGGTGAAACACACTGAATGGAATATGTGACTTTGATATTTTAGTTTGAAGACTTAACAGTATTTCTTCCTATTCTGCAACTCTGCACAGTACACAGAATAGGCTGTTTTAAAGGGAGGTCATGTCTGTTGTGACTTGAATTGATGTGCTGAATGTGAATGATTTTGATATGTTGTAGAATGTGATGTTGTGAATTGGTGATTATTGATTGTTTGATTTAGCTTGAATGATTTGTGAATTGTTTTGTGATTTTGAGATGTTGTTTTTTCTTCCTATTCTGCAACTCTGCACAGTACACAGAATAGGCTGTTAAACGGCGGTGAAACACACTGAATGGAATATGTGACTTTAATATTTGAGTTTGAAAACTTAACAGTATTTCTTATTATTCTGCAACTGTACAGAGTACACAGAATAGGCTGTTAAACGGCGGTGAAACACACTGAATGGAATATGTGACTTTAATATTTGAGTTTGAAAACTTAACAGTATTTCTTATTATTCTGCAACTGTACAGAGTACACAGAATAGGCTGTTAAACGGCGGTGAAACACACTGAATGGAATATGTGACTTTAATATTTGAGTTTGAAAACTTAACAGTATTTCTTATTATTCTGCAACTGTACAGAGTACACAGAATAGGCTGTTAAACGGTGGTGAAACACACTGAATGGAATATGTGACTTTAATATTTGAGTTTGAAAACTTAACAGTATTTCTTATTATTCTGCAACTGTACAGAGTACACAGAATAGGCTGCTAAACTGCGGTGAAACACACTGAATGGAATATGTGACTTTAATATTTGAGTTTGAAAACTTAACAGTATTTCTTATTATTCTGCAACTCTGCACAGTACACAGAATAGGCTGCTAAACGGCGGTGAAACACACTGAATGGAATATGTGACTTTGATATTTTAGTTTGAAGACTTAACAGTATTTCTTCCTATTCTGCAACTCTGCACAGTACACAGAATAGGCTGTTAAACGGCGGTGAAACACACTGAATGGAATATGTGACTTTAATATTTGAGTTTGAAAACTTAACAGTATTTCTTATTATTCTGCAACTGTACAGAGTACACAGAATAGGCTGTTAAACGGCGGTGAAACACACTGAATGGAATATGTGACTTTAATATTTTAGTTTGAAAACTTAACAGTATTTCTTATTATTCTGCAACTGTACAGAGTACACAGAATAGGCTGTTAAACGGCGGTGAAACACACTGAATGGAATATGTGACTTTAATATTTGAGTTTGAAAACTTAACAGTATTTCTTATTATTCTGCAACTGTACAGAGTACACAGAATAGGCTGTTAAACGGCGGTGAAACACACTGAATGGAATATGTGACTTTAATATTTGAGTTTGAAAACTTAACAGTATTTCTTATTATTCTGCAACTGTACAGAGTACACAGAATAGGCTGTTAAACGGCGGTGAAACACACTGAATGGAATATGTGACTTTAATATTTGAGTTTGAAAACTTAACAGTATTTCTTATTATTCTGCAACTGTACAGAGTACACAGAATAGGCTGTTAAACGGCGGTGAAACACACTGAATGGAATATGTGACTTTAATATTTGAGTTTGAAAACTTAACAGTATTTCTTATTATTCTGCAACTGTACAGAGTACACAGAATAGGCTGTTAAACGGCGGTGAAACACACTGAATGGAATATGTGACTTTAATATTTGAGTTTGAAAACTTAACAGTATTTCTTATTATTCTGCAACTGTACAGAGTACACAGAATAGGCTGCTAAACTGCGGTGAAACAGACTGAATGGAATATGTGACTTTAATATTTGAGTTTGAAAACTTAACAGTATTTCTTATTATTCTGCAACTCTGCACAGTACACAGAATAGGCTGCTAAACGGCGGTGAAACACACTGAATGGAATATGTGACTTTGATATTTTAGTTTGAAGACTTAACAGTATTTCTTCCTATTCTGCAACTCTGCACAGTACACAGAATAGGCTGTTAAACGGCGGTGAAACACACTGAATGGAATATGTGACTTTAATATTTGAGTTTGAAAACTTAACAGTATTTCTTATTATTCTGCAACTGTACAGAGTACACAGAATAGGCTGTTAAACGGCGGTGAAACACACTGAATGGAATATGTGACTTTAATATTTTAGTTTGAAAACTTAACAGTATTTCTTATTATTCTGCAACTGTACAGAGTACACAGAATAGGCTGTTAAACGGCGGTGAAACACACTGAATGGAATATGTGACTTTAATATTTGAGTTTGAAAACTTAACAGTATTTCTTATTATTCTGCAACTGTACAGAGTACACAGAATAGGCTGTTAAACGGCGGTGAAACACACTGAATGGAATATGTGACTTTAATATTTGAGTTTGAAAACTTAACAGTATTTCTTATTATTCTGCAACTGTACAGAGTACACAGAATAGGCTGTTAAACGGCGGTGAAACACACTGAATGGAATATGTGACTTTAATATTTGAGTTTGAAAACTTAACAGTATTTCTTATTATTCTGCAACTGTACAGAGTACACAGAATAGGCTGTTAAACGGCGGTGAAACACACTGAATGGAATATGTGACTTTAATATTTGAGTTTGAAAACTTAACAGTATTTCTTATTATTCTGCAACTGTACAGAGTACACAGAATAGGCTGCTAAACTGCGGTGAAACACACTGAATGGAATATGTGACTTTAATATTTGAGTTTGAAAACTTAACAGTATTTCTTATTATTCTGCAACTCTGCACAGTACACAGAATAGGCTGCTAAACGGCGGTGAAACACACTGAATGGAATATGTGACTTTGATATTTTAGTTTGAAGACTTAACAGTATTTCTTCCTATTCTGCAACTCTGCACAGTACACAGAATAGGCTGTTAAACGGCGGTGAAACACACTGAATGGAATATGTGACTTTAATATTTGAGTTTGAAAACTTAACAGTATTTCTTATTATTCTGCAACTGTACAGAGTACACAGAATAGGCTGTTAAACGGCGGTGAAACACACTGAATGGAATATGTGACTTTAATATTTGAGTTTGAAAACTTAACAGTATTTCTTATTATTCTGCAACTGTACAGAGTACACAGAATAGGCTGTTAAACGGCGGTGAAACACACTGAATGGAATATGTGACTTTAATATTTGAGTTTGAAAACTTAACAGTATTTCTTATTATTCTGCAACTGTACAGAGTAGACAGAATAGGCTGTTAAACGGCGGTGAAACACACTGAATGGAATATGTGACTTTAATATTTGAGTTTGAAAACTTAACAGTATTTCTTATTATTCTGCAACTGTACAGAGTACACAGAATAGGCTGTTAAACGGCGGTGAAACACACTGAATGGAATATGTGACTTTAATATTTGAGTTTGAAAACTTAACAGTATTTCTTATTATTCTGCAACTGTACAGAGTACACAGAATAGGCTGTTAAACGGCGGTGAAACACACTGAATGGAATATGTGACTTTAATATTTGAGTTTGAAAACTTAACAGTATTTCTTATTATTCTGCAACTGTACAGAGTACACAGAATAGGCTGTTAAACGGCGGTGAAACACACTGAATGGAATATGTGACTTTAATATTTGAGTTTGAAAACTTAACAGTATTTCTTATTATTCTGCAACTCTGCAGAGTACACAGAAAAGGCTGCTAAACTGCGGTGAAACACACTGAATGGAATATGTGACTTTGATATTTTAGTTTGAAGACTTAACAGTATTTCTTCCTATTCTGCAACTCTGCACAGTACACAGAATAGGCTGCTAAACTGCGGCGAAGCACACTGAATGGAATATGTGACTTTGATATTTTAGTTTGAAGACTTAACAGTATTTCTTCCTATTCTGCAACTCTGCACAGTACACAGAATAGGCTGCTAAACTGCGGCGAAGCACACTGAATGGAATATGTGACTTTGATATTTTAGTTTGAAGACTTAACAGTATTTCTTCCTATTCTGCAACTCTGCACAGTACACAGAATAGGCTGCTAAACTGCGGCGAAGCACACTGAATGGAATATGTGACTTTGATATTTTAGTTTGAAGACTTAACAGTATTTCTTCCTATTCTGCAACTCTGCACAGTACACAGAATGTGCTGCTAAACTGCGGCGAAGCACACTGAATGGAATATGTGACTTTGATATTTTAGTTTGAAGACTTAACAGTATTTCTTCCTATTCTGCAACTCTGCACAGTACTCAGAATGTGCTGCTAAACTGCGGCGACGCACACTGAATGGAATACGTGACTTTGATATTTTAGTTTGAAGACTTAACAGAATGTGCTCTAATCTGCAACTTTGCACACTAAACAGAATGTGCTCTAATCTGCAACTTTGCACACTAAACAGAATGTGCTCTAATCTGCAACTTTGCACACTAAACAGAATGTGCTCTAATCTGCAACTGTGCACACTAAACAGAATGTGCTCTAATCTGCAACTTTTCACACTAAACAGAATATTTTTTTTTTTTTTTTTTTGTTTTTTTCCCCCCACACCAAATAACCTGCTGCCCCCACACACAGTAGTCCTAAAAAGGACTTTTGGTTCTTTTTTTTCACAATTTTTGTTTTTTTCCTCCCTACACTGCCTTTCCCTTCCTATCCTCAGCTCTCCCTGGCTCAGACTGAGCCGAACTCGATGGTCAGGTGCTATACAGCACCTGACCACGGGTTCTGGCCAGCCAATCAGTGTAATGCCAGCAGCCAACATGGCTGCTGGCATTACACCGATGTCAGAGCCTCCCTGCACGTTTATTGGCTGCGCAGCAGCCGCAAAACGTGCGGGGAGGAGACCCGAACATGGCGGGCGAGCACATGCGGTACTCGTACGAGTACCGCCATGTGCCGAGCAGAGCGATGCTCGAGCCGATCCGAGCATCGGCCGAGCATGCTCGCTCAACACTAGTCATGGTCAAATGAATATATTCAGAGAAAGGAGTTGTTAATATTGGAGCTCCACAGAGGTTGTTGCTTGAGCCTTTTCTTGTCAATATCTTTATTAGTGATATTTCTAGTGGTATGCCAGGTAAGGTGTGCCTTTCCGAAGATAATACAAAAATTCCTATCAGAGCTGACACTTCAAAAGGCATAAACTGAATGCATAAAGGTTTAAGAAAATTGGAGGAGTGGACAAGAGTATGGAATATATAGATAATCTAACAGAGTGCAGAATGGAAAATATGCTTAATGGGGCTTTGCTGATGACAACAGTAGAGGAAATGGACTTGTTAGTTATTATTCCATTTGACTTAATGGTAGACAAGCAATACAGTGAAAAATTGGGAAAAGCTAACAGTGTACAGGGTTCTAGACCATAAGCAACAGGACGAGAGGTATTACTGCTACTCTAAAGATCACTTTACATAAGCCTCACACAGAGCAGTGTGTATAGTTCTGGAAACAACAGCTCCAGAAAGTCATTAATAAACTAGAGGCCGATCAGAGACTAACGAAATTGATGCTTTAATGGCCAAACTATCTTGGACGTACTCAAAAGCCTTAAAGGGATATTAATACCTGATATGGAAAAAAATAAATATTGTACAGTTTTTCCTGCTTAGTAAAACTGATAGATTTTTTTTTACAAACGTTCTCACACTGCAATTCTACAGTGGCACTTCAACTGACCATGGAAGTACATAGGCTGCTGCAGCAACAGGTCACCAAAAATTTTCAGGCCATAGACATAATATACGTAAAAAAATGTGAGTTTCAGCTGCATTAACTTTTTTATTATTATTATTCTTTATTTATATAGTGCCAACTAATTCTGCAGTGCTGTACAATAAAGAATAGACATACAAGGGTATAAAATAGTACAATCAAATGTGGAGAACAGAAGGATTAGAGGGCCCTGATCGTGACAGCTTACAGTCTAGAGGATGGCAGGTTGAACACAGAAGAAATAAGTGCTATTGGTTGTAAGTGTCTCCTGTCACATGAACTGCTGATCAGTGGGTGGGAGTGAGAATTGCTGATGAGTGCAATGGTCCAGGGAAAGTGTGATTCTTGGTGATAATGTTTATGGAGGCAGTTGATAGACTTCCCTGAAAATGTGAGTTTTTAGGGAGGATCTGAAGATCTGAAGGCTGGTGGAGAGTCTGATGGGGCGGGGGAGGGAATTCCAGAGCTCAGGTGCAGCACGGGTGAAGTCCTGAAAGCAGGAGTGGGAGGATGTAATGTGACTAGTGGGAGTATATTTGAAAGTGAGAGATGAAATAGAGGAGGGGGGCAGTGTTACTGAGGGCTCTATAAGTTAGCACCACAATTTTGAATTTAATTCTGTATGCTAATGGAAGCCAGTGTGGGGATTGGCAGAGAGCATTGGTGTTAGAGAAGCGATGAGTGAGGGAGATTAGTCTTGCAGCAGAGTTCATTATAGACTGTAATGGCATTAGTCAGGTGACAGGAAGGCCAATTAGTAATGAGTTACAGTAGTCAAGATGGGACATGATGAGTGTTTGGATTAGAGTTTTAGTAGTGTCTTGGGTGAGAAAGGGTCAGATCCTAGAGATGTTGCGGAGGTGGAGGCGGCATGAGTTGGAGATTGACTGGATGTAAGGAATGACTTTTGAATTAAACATCTTCCACCAGTGAAAGTATCCATGCTTCACTCAACAGTCTAAACCCTAAACTATATAGCGTTATGGAAAAATTATTTGATCTCCTGCTGATTTTGTACATTTGCCCACTGACAAAGACATGATCAGACTATAATTTTAATGGTAGGTTTATCTGAACAGTAAGACACAGAATAACAAAAAAATCCAGAAAAATATATTTCAAAACAGTTGATTTGCCTTTTACTGAGTGAAATAAGTATTTGACCCATTTGCAAAACATGACTTAGTACTTGGTGGCAAAGCCCTTGTTGGCAATCACAGAGGTCAGACGTTTCTTGTAGTTGGCAACCAGGTTTGCATATATCTCAGGAGGGATTTTGTCCTACTCTTCTTTGCAGATCCTCTCCAAGTCATTAAGGTTTAGAGGCTGAGTTTTGGCTTTAGCTCCCTCCACAGATCTTCTATGGGATAACGGTCTGGAGACTGGCTAGGCCACTCCAGGACCTTAATGTGCTTCTTCTTGAGCCACTCTTTTTTTGCCTTGGCTGTGTGTTTTGGGTCATTGTCATGCTGGAATATCCATCCATGACCCATTTTCAATGCCCTGGCTGAGGGAAGGAGGTTCTCACCTAAGATTTGACAGTGCATGGACCCGTCCATTGTTCCTTTGATGCGGTGGTATTGTCCTGTCCCCTTAGCAGAAAAACACACCCAAAGCATAATGTTTTCACCTTCATGTTTGATGGTGGGGATGGTGTTCTTGGGGTCATAGGCAGCATTCCTCCTCCTCCAAACACAGCAAGTTGGGTTGATGCCAAAGAGCTTGAGTTTGGTCTCACAGCACTTTCACCCAGTTCTCCTCTGAATCATTCAGATGTTCATTTGCAAACTTCAGATAGTCCTGTACATGTGCTTTCTTGAGCAGGGAGACCTTGCAGATTTCAGTCCTTCACAGGAGTAGTGTGTTACCAATTGTTTTCTTGGTGACTATGGTCCCAGCTGCATCGAGATCATTGACAAGATCCTCCTGTGTAGTTCTGGGCTGATAGCCTACCATTCTCATGATCATTGAAACTCCATGAGGTGAGATCTTGCATGGAGCCCCAGACCGACAGAGATTGACAGTTATTTTGTGTTTCTTCCATTTGGGAATAATCGTACCAACTGTTGTCACCTTCTCAACAAGCTGCTTAGAGATGGTCTTGTAGCCCATTCCAGCCTTGTGTAGGTCTACAATCTTGTCCCTAACATCCTTGGACAGCTCTTTGGTCTTGGCCATGGTGGAGAGTTTGGAATCTGATTGATTGATTGCTTCTGTGGACAGGTGTCTTTTATACAGGTAACAAGCTGAGATTAGAAGCACTCCCGTTAAGAGAGTGCTCCTAATCTCAGCTTTTTACCTGTATAAAAGACATCTGGGAGCCAGAAATCTTGCTGATTGACAGGGGGGTCAAATAATTATTTCACTCAGTAAAATGCAAATCAATTTATAACTGTTTTGAAATGCATTTTTCTGGATATTTTTGTTGTTATTCTGTATCTCACTGTTCAAATAAACCTACCATTAAAATTATAGACTGATCATTTCCTTGTCAGTGGACAAACGTACAAAATC
Organism: Rhinophrynus dorsalis; assembly: GCA_037306005.1. Lineage (NCBI taxonomy): Eukaryota > Metazoa > Chordata > Amphibia > Anura > Rhinophrynidae > Rhinophrynus > Rhinophrynus dorsalis. The sequence continues at coordinate 7,782 of JBBDGT010000160.1, read as the reverse complement.
AGCAGGGGATCAAATTATTTTCCCTCACTATATTTATTTCCATGTTAATCATTACTATCATTTTAAAATGTATAACTTGGAAGGCAGGAGGCAGAGGGAGATTTGATATAAACATTCAAATGTATTAAAGAAATTATTAAAATTCAAGACAGAATAATTGTTTCAGAAAAAGAGGGATTTTTTACAGTAAGGGCAGTAACATGATGGAATTGTTTGCTTCTGGATGCTGTACTTGCAGATACTGTAACTTATTAAAAAAAATAATGATACCAATATAGCACAGAACAATACTGAGAATTATGACAGTTGCATGTTGATCCAGGGAAATATCTGACTGCCATTTGGAGTCAGGAAGGAATATTTTTTTTACTCACTTGGTTCTTAATTGGGAATGGCTTCAGTTTTTTTTGTTTTTATCCTTCCTCTGGATCAACAAGGGTGATATTTCATGGGCTGAAAGTGATGGATGCATGTCTTTTTCATCCTCATCAACTATGTTACTATGCAAAAAATGATAGATGTAAATTGTTTCTGAAAACTATATAAGAATGCCCATTTTATTTAGATAGCTTGCTTTTCTATGATTTTCATTGAACCTCTTTTTCAGACCTGGGATTCAAATGTACAGGCTATATTATCCCAGTATTAGTAGTAATGCAAAGACCCCAAAAGTGGATGTTATAAACGATAGAAAGTGTTGCTAAAAGGTATGTGCATATTTTAGATGGTTAAAGGCTATTTTTAATGTTGAAGAATACCTTCAATATAAATTAACTGGTGAAATCATTGTACACTATTTGACACACTTTATAGAGATGTTTTAAGCTTTGATAGATAAATACTGTTTAACATAATTACTGAGGATTACAAAAATACATGAATCAAATAAACCTCAGCCCTTGCCATATTTGCATTGTTAATTCAGAGGAAGGTAAATGAAATACCATTTAAGCCATTTAACCTTTTGACTGTTGTAGGGGTACACATAACATTGTGAAGTAATGTGTTGTGCACCCATCTGGCACTCAACGGGTTAATATAATACGTCAACTGGAAACTGGATTTCTTCCTGAATCAATATCATGTCTTCTGTGAAACCAATAGGCATAATTATTTATATTATTGTCTTTCAAGGAATAGTATTGATGCATTCTATGTGCTTCTCTTTAAACAGATGGAGTGTGGACATAATCAGACAATGGTGACAGAGCTGGTGCTTTTTGGATTTGGCAATCTTCACAGATTCAAGATTTTCCTATTTGTTCTCTTCCTTTTAATATATATTCTAACCCTAACAGGGAACCTCTTGATCATCAGTGTCATAACGGTCAGTCCCAGGCTCCATTCCCCTATGTACTTTTTTCTCAGCAACCTTTCTATATGTGAACTTATATTCACCACCAACATTATCCCTAACATGCTTTGTGTTGTATGGAGAGAAGGTGTATCCATGACAGTTTATGGCTGCATCACCCAATTCTTTGTGTATTGTTTGTCTACATGTATAGAATGTCTTCTTCTGACAGTGATGGCTTTTGATAGATATCTGGCCATCTGCAACCCCTTAAGATACTCATCAATTATGAACTTCAGGATCTGTAATAATCTGATACTATGTTCTTGGTTGTCTGGATTTATATTTATTTCATCACTTACAATTACAGTATTTCACTTACAGTTCTGTGGCTCGAATATTATTGACTTATTTTGTGACTTAGCTCCAATTTTGCAAATTGCATCCAGTGATACTTCCATTGTTGAGACAGAATCCTTATTCATGATTATTACTCTGGGACTTTTTCCATTTATGATTATTATTGTAAGTTATTCTTGTATATTTTACACAATCCTGAGAATACCTTCAGTCACTGGGAGACAGAAAGCCTTCTCCACCTGCAGTTCCCACCTTACGTCTGTTAATATATATTTTGGAACCTTATTAACAATTTACTTCACTCCTTCTCATGAAAGTTCATTGAACGTCAACAAGATTCTCTCTCTTTTATACGTTATTGGGACACCCCTGTTTAATCCCATTATATATAGTCTGAGGAACCAAGAAATGAAAACATGTCTTCAATCTTACATTTTCTTATTTAGGGTGAGAAGATATTAGGAAAAACATAGGTTTAAAGAGAACTAATAACTTTGAATCCTCTGAGTGCCAGAGGGGTGCTGAACGCATTGCAAAATAACGTGTTCCGTAAAGCTCTGGCACTCATTAATAATCATGCTCCCATTTGCCTTAGTATGGCCAGTCAAGGGGAACTGTAGTATTCTTCTTAAAAGAAGCTTAAATGTGGCAGAAATCTCCATACATAAACATAGATTTTTATTGACACTCTGCTACATACAGGCAGGGCCAAGAGAATTTTCATGGTTTATGGAAGATGGGCCTTAACTGAAGGTGTAGTGAGGTTTCATAGATTGTTCTTGCCATTATATAATCTTTCACTGGAAGTAAAAATAAAAATAGGGAGGGGGCATGACTGGAAGCCGGACCGGGTGGACGTGTTCTTACATTGCTCCATGAAAGCAGGGAAAATCTAGCTGCATCTGTTCTGCCAAGCTTGTTTCTGCTTAGTAGTGTTATTGCTACATCCCCCTAGACATGTGGAGTAAATCGATCTGTTTATTGTATGGGCTCTGAGCATCTAACATCGGATGCCATCATACTACCCGATATGGACCTGGTAGGCAGCGGCTGCGGCCTTGCGGTGTGACGGGGCAGCATTGCTTCTGACAGAAGAGGCTCTACACTTCAGCTATATCTGCCTCCGAACACCAGATATCTACCACAAATTCTACTCTGCTGGGTGTCTAATGAGCTTTGATCCTGCTGCATTCCTTGTGTGGGTGATTTCCCAACGCTGCCTGGTGATAGATCCCACTGCCTGGAGCCTGCAGGACCTGGACCGCCTATCTTGCTCATGTTTTGCTGTGGACGTACGGCTTCGCTGTGAACCCCAACTGACTGAGGTATATCCTACTACATATTGACTGAGATGCGGCCCCACATAATATACAAGATGGAGCTATCACCTGTCCAGAGGTCGCAGTGCGTTGCCCTTCACTAGAGGGCCTAAACTGGGAGACCAGTCACTGCCCCCCCCAATAGAGCGCCACCCTGTTTATTGTTTTACATCCCTGTTCCCCTCCCTCCCAATAAGCTTCTGACACCAAGCATTATCCATTTCGGCTGTACACTGTACTATAAGACCTTTGATACTGTGCCCAGCCTGACAACTCAGTAAAAAAGCCTACACTTGGAGAGTTCTATACACTATTAGGCTGGTACTCTATTTTCAAGCTGGTGGAACCAGCTTGGACTGCACTGGCTGTCACTTACTTAAACCCCTGTTTGTCCTTTCTCTTCTATATTTGTGCCCTTTCCTCTCCTATGTTTAATTGAGATAAAGTACAATCATTTTGATGGCTTGGAGCTCTGTTGATGGAACAAAACTCTGAGCCGTGTTCTGAGACAGAAAGTAGCCCTATCATATCTGGGAACTCAAAACGTCTGGTTCACAAAGGAGCACATTACTGGATCATTTCCCTTTCAAAGCCTGGAATGAAAACTTTCATGCATATATCTAGTCTGGAGGATCCTTTATTCTGCCCACGCTGTGGCTGAGGAGTCTAACTTAGTAATCGGCCTACCATATATATATTCCTGGCTTGGTGATTGCTATATATATTGAATTGACCTTCATTTGCTTGAATCCTGCCTGTCTTTTTACCCTGTTAATGTATTCCCCCAAATCTTCCATGTACAACTGGAGCCTCCTGACAATTTTCCATTGGATTGTCAATCTGCTACTGGGACTTTGAGGTGTGTTTCTGGTGCTACCAACCCAAATCTAGGAGGAGGTGATTCTGAGCGGTATTGGGCATCACTCTCATTGCTGCCCCTGCTCCCACCTGGTCTACACAGTCTATCACTGTGGCTTGGAGACCTACCTCTAAATTGCACTGCCTCCCTCACATATGTGGTGTCTCTTCTGTGCTAACATCCCTGGGTGCAAAAAGTGGGGTCACTGTAAGTGTGTGGCTTGGAATCTCGATCCTTGACCTAGAGACTGGTACTTTTACTAAGAAGGCCAACAGTCAACTGAACCCTGTGTGTCTTATTTATCCTATGTGTGCCTCCATCTCACCCATGTAGTTTTTGAGGTTACCTGCAGCTTCACAGTCAACTTACCACCCTGTATCTGGGATTCTGGGGTATACCTTAGGATAGTGCAGTTCTCTATTACATTTCACGCATTGGTTCTATATTGTGTTTCTTTACCACCACAATAGATGCAATAGCTGTTTCAATGGTTCTGAAATAATTCTCCACTGATGTCTCCAGGTGTCCCATGACTCACTACATAGCCTTGGACTCTTACTGCTAATATCTTAATACTATCTTACCCTCACTCAAAGTCACTATGGGGAAGAAATCCAAAAGTGGTGACTATAAGAATAGGCTTAGCAAACTTGCCAGGAGACAGATGGAGGAGGGTGAGGTTCAGACTATTATGGAACAGTCACCTGCTCTCTCTTCCCCCGCTCATTCCTCGGATCCCAAGGAGACATCTGATTCACACTTTATGGAATTAATGGTGGCCATTTTCAATTGTCAAAATGTACTAACCAGTAAAATTGATTCTGTGCAGATGGAATTAAATCTGCTCCATGCTAATCAACAAAAGTGGAGGATTCTCTTCGCCCTATTAGTGAATCACTTGAGTCACTAAAACAACAGGTTAAGATCTTACAAAAAAAAAAAGCTGACGATCTTGAAAACAGATCTTGCCTCTGTAATATCTGCATTATTGGTCTGCTGGAAAATTGTGAGGAATTGAATCCGGAGAAAATTGTTGAAAACTGGGAGCGGAGGGTCTCTCTGGCTCATTTGTGGTGGAGAGGGCTCATAGGATTCCCTCCATACGCCCTACTCCAGGATCAAATCCAAGGCCCATGATCGCCAAGCTTCTTAATTACAGAGACAGAGATGCAATACTGAGATTGCCCCGCCTTAACAGCCCTATCAGGCACGGTAATAACCGCATCTCCATTTACCCAAACTTCTTGATGGAGGTGTAACACCAATCTGCGTGAAAAAGAGATCCAATTTTCTATGTTATGTCCAGCTAAACTTTATGTTGTTCATAATGGCAACACGTCATTCTTTATATCTGAAATTGAGGCTATGAGCTGGGTTGAATCTTTGTAGATGGGAGATATTTCTACTTAAGGCGTCTCAAACTTTACATCTTAGTTTATTGTGTGGCGGTGCTCTCTAGACTCTTCACTTTGCTACTGTACCCCAAAGAACACACTGATATAGCTACGATGATTATGCCATGAGCCTCTGTTGGGGACTGGAGACAATTACTGGAGGAAGAATTACTACGCATCTGCTCATTTGGAGATTCAGATTAATATAAGTTGTTCTTGATATAAGTACATGATCACTATCTCTGTGCAGACTTTACAAATCTCAGGTCTTCCCTCTACATCCTTTTGCCACCTGGATTCTAGTGGTTATGTGTTATAGTGGTGTTCATGACTCTCTAAAGCACTGTGCTGTGACCCATGGGCTTGTTATGTGCTATGTGAATGTGTTGTCTCCCATTGTTTACTTTGCTCTTCTTAATTATAAAGTATATACTGTCTTCTTCAATACCCTCAGTGTCAGTACCACCACCAGTCTCTTCCTCCTCTCTTGTTGGTGACAAGTCTTTTATAGAATCCCTCTATCACAATCATCATCATCATCACAGACACAGATGCAGCAGGCTGTGGCACAGGCAGCTTCATTGTGCTGCTACTGCACACAGCCACATCTTAATATTAATTAAAATGTTACACCAGGTCCCCGGGAATGTGATGAGGGTGGCAGGACTATCTGCTGTGCTGAGTGGCCTCCCAGTACTGCTGTTGCACACATCAGCAGCATCCCTCCAACTCCTCTTGCTCTTTCTCCAGCAAGCAACTTTCACAAAAGCCTCTGTCTGGGTCTACAACTAATCTACAACTGTGCTGCTTGGCAAGGTTTCTGGGTTATTATATTATGGCAGTGGGAATTCTCTCAGCTTTTGAAAGAATAGATGGAAAATGGTGATGTTTTTACTGAAAAATAATTGGGGTAAACGAAAAGGTGGAAATTGTGTTTTCAATGATAGGCAAAAATGGCAAATTGTACATTTTATTCCCATACAAAAATTAGTTTTTATGCCTAGGGATGGGTACAAACTTTTGCCTCAAACCAAAATTGCCAAAAATGGCACTTACAGCTTGGTGAAAAATTTCTAGTGAAAAGTGCCATCCCATTTTTTTTTTCAAAGAATAATTTTTCTCCACCACAATGAAAGTGTTCTCTGGTTTTCTACAGACATATAAAAGGCTGACAGGCTCTCACAGCAGCCATTCTGTGTTTGTGAGAGGAGAGAGCAGCATGTTTTTGAGCTAAAGAAGATAGACAAATAAAGGGGAATTGAAGATTAGTTTAGGAAGTCATTTAGGTAGGACATTTGTTCTCTGTATTAGGAGAGTCTGGGGGCACAATGGGGGAGAAGAAGGGAAGAAGGAGGATGACCACAAATACCCCAAAATTTGGTGTGACTGATTGGAAAGACAGACAGCTCGGGTCCAAATTGCTTGCCGATTTTGCTTTTATTGTCTCTGTGCTGGGGAAGTCTGTGTCAGGTTCTCCTTCCCGTCACTTGTGCGGCAGGTTCGCCCGTCTTCCGGGTTTCCTTGCTCGTCACCATGTTAGCATGGTGACGTCATCCTCGACCCACTCTTCCAGGTCTTGGTCCTTTATAACCACGAGCCACTTTTGTGCGGTGCGCGATTATAGCGTTCCAAGTGTAGACAAGCAGCCCAGTGCCTTGTCCAGTCCGCTCCTGTGTTGTCCCATGCCTTGTCCAGTCTGCTCCTGTTCTTGGTATCCTGGGTCTGCCTGCTCTTGTCTAGCCTCCCTTCCTCTCCTGGCTTGATTATCCAGCTTGCCTTCCAGCAACTTCAGTGCAGCTGGCCTCCCTTTCCTTGTCCAGCTAGCCATCCAGCATCTCTACGCTGGATAAGCCTTCCTGTCATCTGCTGCTCTCCCCCAGTTTTCTCTTGTGGCTTCCCTACCTCTCCTTCCCTGGGACCTGTTCCCAGTTCCCTGGCTTCCTGCTCAGAAGATCCTGCCTCTGCCTGTCCCCAACCTGCTCGCTGTTCCACTAGTCTCTGGACTTACCTTAGTGAGTCCCTGTTCTGGAAATAGATCTTCCCTGGGGTTGTTGGTGGGTGTCCTCACTGTAGTGCGTTCCCCTGGGCCTTCTTCGGATCAACCGAAGGAGGCCATCTGGCTTCACGGCCAGCACCTTTATAGGTCCTTGGCCACAGTACAACGCACTGCAGGGGGCCTACGAACACCAGCCACGCTCCCCAGCGATGCACTCTAGCATTCACTCTACCAACCCTTGTTAGAGGAGTCACTGTATCCGTGATCACTCCTCTTAGGTAGCTTACTCCCAGGGCATCCTGACAGTCTGGGGAAAGAAGTTGTTGATTTTCTTTTCTAGTTATATATTTTGTTTTTTGGTTTTTTGTTGGACTAACTGTGATAAGTTAGAAGTAAATAAAAATGACGTACATAATTAAATAAATATATTAGACAGCTGGCAGGGATCCTGATGTGAACTCTGACTGAGGCAGACTTGATAGACAGCAGAATACATTGAGAGTTTTGTTGAGGGTCAATGCAAGAAATCACACTGCATCAGTTGTCAGTTGTGTACTGTA
>JBBDGT010000293.1:0-23813 GCA_037306005.1 Rhinophrynus dorsalis | reverse complement strand
CACGATCAGCCTCAGGATCTGATGACGATCACTGGGATAATGTTCCGGGTTCTTCTTCTAGCTTTGTGAAGGAGACTGTTTTGGATGCACTTCCTGTTGTTCCTCAGGATAGTTCCTTTCCCGAAGAGGACCGTTTCCTAGATGCTCGTGGGGTGCCTCTTTTTGATCCACGCTCCATTCGCCACCCAAGATCTTCAGAGTGGTGCCTTCCGGATCATTTAGCCCGCTTTGTTCATTTCTGGCTTCGTCAGTCCATGGACAGGGAAGTGAGAGGTCGTCTTCGAGCGGAATGTCCTAGACCAGTCCTTCCGGACAAAGTGGCGGCTACGCCTGATTTTGACCCCACTGTTCTCACTTTTATGGCTCGCTCTGGCCGGGATCCTCGTAAGGGCATAGAGAAAGGTCTCAAGGCCTCCCAAGATAAATTGCTGGACATTCTGGGTCCTCTTGCTAAGATATTATTTTTTGCTGACCAAGCCCAGGAGCACGGCGACTCTCTGGATGCCAACGCTGTCAGAGAATGGGCTCAACGATCTATATGTCTGCTGGGAAATGCAAATGCTGCTCTTTCAGCGGAAAGACGGAAGGCGGCCCTGCTGAGGATCGATCCCAAGTTGGTGGAGTTGGGTTCAAAAGAATTGGGTCCTTCGGCCAACGGATTACTTTTTGGCGATCAATTTATTGCCGAACTCAAATGCCATGTGAATTTATTCACCACCCTCAACAAGGCGCAGTCTTCCATGCGTCAGGTGTTCCGCCCTACCTCGGCCAGGGGTGTTTTTGGACGGGCTGGTCGCAGCGGGGCCGTGCCACCAGCAGGTTCTGGAGCTCAGGCCCCCGTTCCACTCCATCCTCTCCAGGATTCTTCCCTTCAACTCCCTTCCGGGCCTCTTCTTTCTCCAGAGGGGCGGACAGAGCGAGAGCCCACAGAGGCAGAGGCCGACCCAAGTTTCAAACAGGTAAGCGGTCCAGTTTCTACTCCTGTTTCAATTTCCCCAATGCTTTTTACTGCTGGAAAAATATCTTCCCATTTGCAGGCATGGCAGGAGATTTCTTCGGACGCTTGGGTCCTTCAGTGCGTTCAAGGATATGTCATCGAGTTCCACTCTCCTCCGGTGCAACGGCACACGCCTACCGCTTCCCTGTTTCTCGACGCGGGATCAGGACTTGATAGACAGAGAGATCGTCTCTCTCTTTTCCAAAGGCGCAGTTCAGTACGCTCCGGACGACAGGGGTTTTTTCAGCAACATTTTTCTGGTTCGCAAAAAGACAGGGGATTTTCGGCCGGTTATCAATCTGAGGCACTTAAACGCCTTCGTAGTGTATCATCATTTCAAGATGGAGGGCATCCATCTTTTGCGCGATCTTTTGATCCAGGGAGATTGGTTCGCTCGTCTGGATCTGAAAGACGCGTATCTTTCTGTTCCGATCCATCCGAGTTGTCGCCCCTTCCTTCGGTTCCGCTGGCAAGGTCGTCCGTGCCAATTCACCTGCCTCCCTTTCGGTCTCAGTTCGGCTCCATGGTGTTTCACGAAATTGCTGAAACCAGTGGTGGCCCGTTTGAGAGCTCTGGGGTTCGTTGCCTTATTTATCTCGACAATCTGTTGATTTTTTGCAACGATGCTGCCAGACTTCGATCTCAGACGCTCTTTGTAGTGCACTTTCTGGAGTCCTTGGGGTTTGTCATCAACGTGGAGAAATCGGCGGTGGAACCCTCCCAGGTGGTACAGTTTCTAGGCTTCGAAATAGACTCTGTTCGTTGCCTTCTTCGGCTGCCGGCGTCCAAGGTGGCAGCAATCAGAAAGGAACTCCGCAGAGTTCTTCGTATGCCTCAAGTTCCTTTACGTTTGCTAGCTCGTGTGGTCGGTCTCCTGTCTTCTTCAATTCAAGCAATTTTTCCAGGGCCGCTCCATTATCGGGCGATGCAACGTTTGAAGACTCATCATCTGCGTTTGGGCAAATCCTACGATCATTTAGTGGATCTATCTTCAGAGGTTCGGGCGGAACTTCGTTGGTGGCTCCTTCACATGCAAGCCTGGAATGGCCGGGCAGTGTTTGGTCCTTCCCCAGACTTTGTAGTGGAATCCGACGCCAGTCTTTGGGGTTGGGGCGCCCATTGTGCAGATCTGGCCACGGGTGGTCCTTGGTCAGTGGCGGAAGAAGGTCTCCATATCAATTGTTTGGAATTGATAGCGGGTTCCTTTGCGGTTCGCAGTTTCGCCAAAGACGCGGAGGGTTGTTGCATTCTTCTTCGGATGGACAATTTCTCCGCAGTACAATACATAAACAAGTTAGGAGGCGCCAGGTCTCGAGTCCTGACGGAGGCGACAAAGGAACTTTACAAGTTTTGTTTCCGCCACAACATTTCTCTGAGGGCAGAGTACCTTCCGGGAGTTTCCAACTTCACGGCGGATTGGTTCTCCCGCCATTGGAGAGACACGAGCGATTGGAAGCTGGATGTATCTCTGTTTCATCGCCTGTGTCTCCTCAGGGGTCCTTTTCGCCTGGATCTGTTTGCCTCCAGGACCAATTGTCAACTACCGATGTATTTCAGCTGGCTCCCGGATCCGGAATCCGCAGCAGTGGACGCATTCCTTCAGACGTGGCCGACGCAAGGGGCGTATGCTTTTCCTCCGTTTGCGATGCTGGCAAGAGTCCTACACCAGGTTCGCGTTCAACAGGTGAGCATTCTTTTGATTACTCCGTTGTGGCCGAGTCAACCTTGGTACCCGGACCTGCTGGAATTGTCGTGTCAAGATCCTCTTCTTCTTCCATTTCATCCTTTTCTCCTCTTGGATCCTCAGGGGAACCCTCATCCTCTCGTCCTTCAGGGGCGGCTTCATCTGGCGGCTTGGAAGATTTCAGGGGTGCATGGGCAGTCGATGGCTTATCGCAGGAGGCTAGGAAACTCTTGTGGGATTCCTGGGCCCCTGGTACAAGACGGTCTTATATGTCCGCCTGGAATGCCTGGTCTGGCTGGTGTTTGGAGAGGGGTTACGATCCCTTTACGGCACCTGTGACTGCCATCCTGAATTATTTATCTTTTCGTTTCTCTTCCGGTCTTTCCTTTCGTTCGCTGAACGTCATTCGTTCGGCTATTTCTGCTGCCCATGTTCCGGTTGCAGGGGTTCCGGTGGGACGGGACCCCTTAGTTTGTCGTCTTTTACGAGGGATCAAGTTAGCTAAGCCCCCGGGGCCTAAGTATTCTTCTCTTTGGGACGTGGAGGTAGTCCTGTGTTTTTTACGTAATTGGCCGTCTAATGATCTTTTGTCCCTTAAACAGATTTCAGCTAAACTTACCATTCTTCTTTGTTTAGTTTCTTTTCGCCGAGTTTCGGATGTCCGGGCTTTTGATGTTGACGGGTTTTCCGTGCTTCCTGAAGGGGTGTCTTTCTCTATTTCTCGTCGCACTAAGTCTGATTCGACTTCAGTGTTTTATCCTTTTTTCCGGGAGGCCCCTCAACTTTGTGTTGTGGAGGTCTTACTCCGTTATGTTCAGTTGACATCTTCGTTACGTGCTTCCCCTTCGGGACAGCTTCTCATCTCCTACGTTAAACCTTTTAAACCTGTTTCCACTGCCACTTTAGCTCGGTGGATTCGTTGGGTTTTATCCTTGGCAGGGATTGATTCCAGTTTTGGTGCTCATTCTGTTCGAGGGGCTGCTGCGTCTAGTGCGGCAGTAGCGGGGGCATCTCTTTCTGATATCTTACGTTCCGCCGATTGGTCTAGGGAGCACACTTTTCGCCTCTTTTATTTTCGACCTCCGTCTCATGCGTCTCAAGTGTTACTGTCTTAGCGTTAAAATTGCAAAATAGGAAGCCTCCTGTCATGTGGTAAAATTGTAGATTATGTTAGCGTTAGTGTAGTCATAATCTTAATTTTAGTAATGACAGGAGGCGACTATTTTCCCTCCCATCCCTTCCCTCCTTTTGGTTTTTTTCATCCTGCTTAAGGGTAAGTACTGTCTGGGTTTAGGGATTTGTCTGACGATAATTCATTGTTGATTTGATTTCTGGAATTCCATTAAGTTGTTTTTTATTGTATTCATTTACATGCTTTCTTGGAGTCATGTTATATTTTTGTATACAGTTCTGTTTCTTCAATAATCTTTCACAAGTTTCTTTTCTTTTCAGTGTGATTTATTTCCAGTGACGAATGACCAGTCGGGCGGTTAGAAGATCGTCTGCAAGAGTTTACTGTTTCCTTTGTTCTTTTTTCCATATGTCAGCTTGTTGTTATGCTGCGAAAGAGGAAGTAGTCTAGAGGTTCAGGCTATTTATACTTTCTGTTTCTGTTCTGTGATTGGTTACTGTGCTGCTATGGAGATTCAGTAAAGAAAGATAATGCAAAATAGTCGCCTCCTGTCATTACTAAAATTAAGATTATGACTACACTAACGCTAACATAATCTACAATTCTTTTGTCGTCCGCACTTTCCTTAAAAAAACGCCATACCGCGGAACACCTACCCCTTGGCAAGGGAGATTTACGCAAGGGGGTGCTCCGTGGAACATTTGCGGGCCGGTTTGGTGCGGTCCGCCTTCTTTCTGTAGCCACACCACTGCCTCTTCCAGCCTGTTGCGGTGCTGCAGATGGCTCACCCTCAGGACTGCTGTCATCGCTCGGCTCTACACCTTCCCAGGTGGGGTCAGTCACCTCATCGTCCACCAAGTCCTCCTCCACTTCCTCACTCTGATCATCCTCCTCATGTCTTGGTCCCACCACATACTCAGTCATTGACAACTGTATAACATCCTCCTCAACAAGGTCTTGAGACAGTAATAGTGGTTGATTTAATGGCAACTGTGTCTCATCATCATCATCATCCACTACTTCCTTTGACCTTAAATGCCGTTCACATCTGTCATCTTCTTGTGATTGGGTACCCTCTAGAGGTTGTGAATCAGGGCATAAGATGTCATGTTCCTCTGCAAGCGTGCTTGGAGAGAGGGTCAAATGAAGGATTGGTGATGAGACGAGCTCCTCACTATATCCCAGTGTGGGATCACTTCTTTGACCAGACCGTCTATGGTGGGAGGAAGGATGATCAGAGTGAGGATTATGTTGACCAGACTCTTGGCTACTGAGAGTGGACTTGGTGGAAGACAGGGTGGTGCTTAACCGACTGGAAGCAGTATCAGCTGACATCCAACCGACCACCTGTTCGCAGTGGTCGGACCTCGAGAGTGATGTCCTGCGACGCCCTGTAAAATGAGACATGAAGCTAGGTATGGTGGATGTCTTTCTTTCTTGTGCTCTGGCACCAGGCACAGTTTCTCCGCGTCCTGACCCGCGCCCTGAACTATCAGGATCACGTCCACTTCCCCGTCCCTTTTTACCCGCCTTCTTCATCTTACACGGAATATGTGACTTTGGTATTTTAGTTTGAAGACTTAACAGTATTTCTTCCTATTCTGCAACTCTGCAGAGTACACAGAATGTGCTGCTAAACTGCGGTGACGCACACTGAATGGAATATGTGACTTTGATATTTTAGTTTGAAGACTTAACAGTATTTCTTCCTATTCTGCAACTCTGCAGAGTACACAGAATGTGCTGCTAAACTGCGGTGACGCACACTGAATGGAATATGTGACTTTGATATTTTAGTTTGAAGACTTAACAGTATTTCTTCCTATTCTGCAACTGTGCAGAGTACACAGAATATGCTGCTAAACTGCGGTGACGCACACTGAATGGAATATGTGACTTTGATATTTGAGTTTGAATACTTAACAGTATTTCTTCCTATTCTGCAACTGTGCAGAGTACACAGAATATGCTGCTAAACTGCGGCGAAGCACACTGAATGGAATATGTGACTTTGGCATTTGAGTTTGAAGACTTAACAGTATTTCTTCCTATTCTGCAACTGTGCAGAGTACACAGAATATGCTGCTAAACTGCGGTGACGCACACTGAATGGAATATGTGACTTTGATATTTGAGTTTGAAGACTTAACAGTATTTCTTCCTATTCTGCAACTGTGCAGAGTACACAGAATATGCTGCTAAACTGCGGCGAAGCACACTGAATGGAATATGTGACTTTGATATTTGAGTTTGAAGACTTAACAGTATTTCTTCCTATTCTGCAACTGTGCAGAGTACACAGAATATGCTGCTAAACTGCGGCGAAGCACACTGAATGGAATATGTGACTTTGATATTTGAGTTTGAAGACTTAACAGTATTTCTTCCTATTCTGCAACTCTGCACAGTACACAGAATGTGCTGCTAAACTGCGGTGACGCACACTGAATGGAATATGTGACTTTGATATTTGAGTTTGAAGACTTAACAGTATTTCTTCCTATTCTGCAACTGTGCAGAGTACACAGAATATGCTGCTAAACTGCGGTGACGCACACTGAATGGAATATGTGACTTTGATATTTGAGTTTGAAGACTTAACAGTATTTCTTCCTATTCTGCAACTGTGCAGAGTACACAGAATATGCTGCTAAACTGCGGCGAAGCACACTGAATGGAATATGTGACTTTGATATTTGAGTTTGAAGACTTAACAGTATTTCATCCTATTCTGCAACTGTGCAGAGTACACAGAATATGCTGCTAAACTGCGGCGAAGCACACTGAATGGAATATGTGACTTTGATATTTGAGTTTGAAGACTTAACACTATTTCTTCCTATTCTGCAACTGTGCAGAGTACACAGAATATGCTGCTAAACTGCGGCGAAGCACACTGAATGGAATATGTGACTTTGATATTTTAGTTTGAAGACTTAACAGAATGTGCTCTAATCTGCAACTTTGCACACTAAACAGAATGTGCTCTAATCTGCAACTTTGCACACTAAACAGAATGTGCTCTAATCTGCAACTTTGCACACTAAACAGAATGTGCTCTAATCTGCAACTTTGCACACTAAACAGAATATATGAAATTTTTTTGTTGTTGTTTTTTTCCCCCCACACAAAATAAACTGCTGCCCCCACACACAGTAGTCCTAAAAAGGACTTTTGGTTCTTTTTTTTCACAAATTTGCTTTTTTTCTCCCTACACTGACTTTCCCTTCCTATCTTCATCTCTCCCTGGCTAAGACTGAGCCAAACTCGCTGGTCAGGTGCTATACAGCACCCGACCACGGGTTCTGGCCAGCCAATCAGTGTAATGCCAGCAGCCAACATGGCTGCTGGCATTACACTGATGTCAGAGCCTCCCTGCACGTTTATTGGCTGCGCAGCAGCCGCAAAACGTGCGGGGAGGAGACCCGAACATGGCGGGCGAGCACATGCGGTACTCGTACGAGTACCGCCATGTGCCGAGCAGAGCGATGCTCGAGCCGATCCGAGCATCGGCCGAGCATGCTCGCTCAACACTAACAGTCAGGTCTACAGCTTGGCTTTGTTAAAGTGGACGTGACACCTTGAATTGAAATTTACATATGAGGAAACTTCACGGGTTAATAGATATTCATCCATTTATTTCTGGAAAGTGAAAGTCTCACTGTGGCACCGTATGCTAATTAAGGTTTGAGCTGCTCTGATTGCTCGGTCAGGGATATATTACAGAAGAAGCACATTATCGGACGCATATTTACATGGGAAAAATACGTTTTTTGAAGCTTTTTTCTATTCCAGCCAGCACATTTTGCTCAATCAGTTAGTTTGGAGATTACCGGGGGGTTGGTCCAAACAAAAACACCATCAACGGAAACAATAATGTGTAACGTCACACATCCTGTGTTTCTGATGTCACATCGACTCTTGTTCAGCCAATTAAAATTGTTGAATTCATTTTTTAAGCCAATAGGAAGTTTACATAGTAAATCATGTGTACAGGTAGAATGCATTGTAACGGGGAGTCCAATTCTTTCTGTTTATGGATCACGTAGGAAATCATGTGTATGAGAAACATACATTGTAACGGGGAGGCCAATTCTTTATGTTTATGGATCATGTAGGAAATCATGTGTATGGGAAACATGTATTGTAATGGGGAGGCCAGTTCTTTATGTTTATGGATCACGTAGGAAATCATGTGTATGAGAAACATACATTGTAATGGGGAGGCCAGTTCTTTATGTTTATGGATCACGTAGGAAATCATGTGTATGGGAAACATGTATTGTAACGGAGAGGCCAGTTCGTTCTGTTTATGGATCACATTTTGATTCATGATTTGTGAGGGAAGCCTGAGTGTTCATGCATGCACTCACACACTCTCTCAAACTCACTCACACACAGTAACACAGTCACACATACACACATTTTCTCTCTCACACAGACACACACCCTAAGTCATATACACTATCTAAAACATACAAAAAAAATTTTTTGGATTAAAAGTAAGTTTTATACTTCCTTATTTTCCTTTATAGCTGTAGATGGTGGCCAGCTGCATTTCCATCCGACATCTCTCTTTTCGGTACCCGGATGGGAACTTGACAGGGTATGTGAGACTTGATGATGATATCACATCACGCTGAAACTGCTGACGTTTTCGCACAGCAGCGGACAATAGAAACGTTGTATTCTTACATGGTTGCCCCCACTGGCTTCAGTTCTAAAATAAATATTTTTCTGTATTTCTTTTCTTACATCTAACAGATCCCGAGGTCGCATGAAGGTGGACAGCTGTCTAGCTACTGTCAAGGTTTGCCTGAGCTGCTCTTTCTCTGCTGTCTGAGCTAATCTAGTGCTCTGCTATCTATTGCTACTGCCTTCCCTGTCCTGAGTCTGGCTGAATCAGCTGACCTCTGTGTGATTGCTCACCTGACTGCTATCAGCCAACAGCCAACCTTCCCAGGGTATTTAAATCAGCTTGGCTCACTTCCTAGTTTGCCCTTGTGTTTGCTTCTGGTTGCAAGAGTGTTCTACTGTGTTCCTAATTTCCTGTGCATGGCCTGGCTTCCTCTGACGTCCCTTCTGGTTCCTGACTGCTGACTTGTTATTGACATCGCTGATCTCCGTATTCCTGACCCCGGCTTGTCTGAGTACCTGCCTTGGTTCCTGACTCCGGCTTGTCTTTTGGTTTACGCTTTTTGGATCACGATTTTGCTTTGTTTGCTTTTGTACTTTAGAAAAGGTGTTTTGCGCTTTACATTTTTGTGTCTGTCTGGTTCCTGGTCCCTAACAGCTACTTTACTTGGAGCATATTTTGCCCACCGCTGCATATCTAATTCTTTACAAATTATTAATTCCAAATTTCAAATTGATTTAAAACAGAACTGTCATGTATTTTATGCTTATGTGACTTGCTTACAAAATATCATTAGTAGTGAATGAATAACATACTAAATAAGGTTGAAAAAAGGCACAAGTCCAAGTTCAACCTTTGCCTTATAACCCAGAGAAATAAGAATTATATAAGTGTTCTTGTTGTCTTTATCAGACCTTCCTGTTCTACCTACTAATACACAGTATAACTCTGTATGTTCCCTGCTGAAAGAAATGCATTGAATCTCCTCTTAAATGTATCCATTGTATCTGCCATTACCACATCCTTGGGCAAAGAATTCCATAACTTAACAGACCTTATGTGAAAAAACCCCTTCCTCTGCTGAAGTTGAAACCTCCTGTCCTCATAAAATATTTTGGTTTAAAAATGACGTTGTTTCTTGCTGCTCATGTTCAGTTTTGCCGGGGTTTAGTAGAACTAAACAACATGGTGGCGTATGTATGAAGTAGGAATGGAGCAAGCCTGCATCATATCAAATGCACCATAACAATGGCGAATAAAACCCTTAACATTTCCATTTACTCATCACAATGCATTGTAGCCTTTTATTACATATTACATTACATATGGCTTGTAATTGTGATGGCCACAGACATGTCCTTATTAATTACAATGTGACTCTATTAATCATATGAACAACCCCAAATCCACAAACGCCATGAAGCAGAACGACGTTATACAAAAGACCTCAGGCCTCTAGACTGCGGACATAATTTAACGCTTTAAAGAGGTGCAAGTCTGGAGCGTTCCAAGTGCACCATGTCGGGGTGGGGGAGGGGCAGATGAACATTCCTATTGATTTAAAAGGGGCTTTCAACCCCTTAAACGCTAGATAGATGAAACAATGCAGCTGAGGCCACTCTGCCATTTAAGGGGTTAAAAAGCCCCATTTAAATCAATAGGAGTTTTGGTAATATTTCTCCCCACTGCTGTATTAACCATTTGAGTACCAGAGGGGTATGCAATGCATTACAAAACAAATCATTGCGTACCCCTCTGGCACTGAAAAGGTTAACCCGAGCTGCATAAATAAATTCCAGAGAATCCTCCCTGAGAGTGGAGTCAGATAATCCCAAAACTAAAGGAACGCTAACGCCTTCATTCCCTAATCTAGCCAGAAAAGCCCGATGGCCCCTATTAACCAATTCAGCGTGGATTAGTCCCCCAGAATGAATCTCTGTTTGGTCCTCAGTGTCACGTCCACATCATTCATTTTGCAGGCAAGTGGAATCAACTCCTGACACATAAAGGAGGATAAAACCCAAATAAGAAGCTTGTGCTCACTAAGGAAATACTAATGACCCCTATGAATTTTGTGCTTCTGTCTTTAGGAGATGATGCTGGATGTCTGGTCCATATACAGGTAATGGCAGTGTTCATAATCAGGAGTGGACTTAACCATTTAAAGACCAGAGGTGTGAATCACATTGCAAAGTATTGCACAGCCCTCTGGTCCTTAAAGGTGTGACCTATGAGTGGGGTGTGACCTGTATTTGAGGTGTGACCTATGAGTGAGGTGTGACCTATGTTTGAGGTGTGATCTATGTTTGAGGTGTGACCTATGAGTGAGGTGTGATCTGTGTTTGAGGTGTGACCTGTGTTTGAGGTGTGACCTGTGTTTGGGGTGTGACCTATGATTGAGGTGTGACCTATGTTTGAGGTGTGACCTATGTTTGGGGTGTGACCTGTGTTTGGGTTGTGACCTGTGTTTGAGGTGTGACCTGTGTTTGAGGTGTGACCTGTGTTTGAGGTGTGACCTATGTTTGGGGTGTGACCTGTGTTTGAGGTGTGACCTATGTTTGGGGTGTGACCTGTGTTTGGGTTGTGACCTGTGTTTGAGGTGTGACCTGTGTGACCTGTGTTTGAGGTGTGACCTATGTTTGGGGTGTGACCTGTGTTTGAGGTGTGACCTATGTTTGGGGTGTGACCTGCGTTTGAGGTGTGACCTATGAGTGAGGTGTGATCTGTGTTTGAGGTGTGACCTGTGTTTGAGGTGTGACCTGTGTTTGGGGTGTGACCTATGAGTGAGGTGTGACCTATGATTGAGGTGTGACCTATGTTTGAGGTGTGACCTATGTTTGGGGTGTGACCTGTGTTTGAGGTGTGACCTATGTTTGGGGTGTGACCTGTGTTTGGGTTGTGACCTGTGTTTGAGGTGTGACCTGTGTTTGAGGTGTGACCTGTGTTTGAGGTGTGACCTATGTTTGGGGTGTGACCTGTGTTTGAGGTGTGACCTATGTTTGGGGTGTGACCTGCGTTTGAGGTGTGACCTATGAGTGAGGTGTGATCTGTGTTTGAGGTGTGACCTGTGTTTGAGGTGTGACCTGTGTTTGGGGTGTGACCTATGAGTGAGGTGTGACCTATGATTGAGGTGTGACCTATGTTTGAGGTGTGACCTATGTTTGGGGTGTGACCTGTGTTTGGGTTGTGACCTGTGTTTGGGGTGTGACCTGTGTTTGGGGTGTGACCTATGTTTGGGGTGTGACCTGTGTTTGAGGTGTGACCTATGTTTGGGGTGTGACCTATGTTTGAGGTGTGACCTGTGTTTGGGGTGTGACCTATGTTTGAGGTGTGACCTGCGTTTGAGGTGTGACCTATGTTTGGGGTGTGACCTGTGTTTGAGGTGTGACCTATGATTGAGGTGTGACCTGTGTTTGAGGTGTGACCTATGTTTGAGGTGTGACCTGCGTTTGAGGTGTGACCTATGAGTGAGGTGTGATCTGTGTTTGAGGTGTGACCTGTGTTTGGGGTGTGACCTATGAGTGAGGTGTGACCTATGATTGAGGTGTGCCCTATGTTTGAGGTGTGACCTATGTTTGGGGTGTGACCTGTGTTTGGGTTGTGACCTGTGTTTGGGGTGTGACCTATGTTTGGGGTGTGACCTGTGTTTGAGGTGTGACCTATGTTTGGGGTGTGACCTATGTTTGAGGTGTGACCTGTGTTTGGGGTGTGACCTATGTTTGGGGTGTGACCTATGTTTGAGGTGTGACCTGCGTTTGAGGTGTGACCTATGTTTGGGGTGTGACCTGTGTTTGAGGTGTGGCCTATGATTGAGGTGTGACCTATGTTTGAGGTGTGACCTGTGTTTGGGGTGTGACCTATGTTTTGGGTGTGACCTATGTTTGAGGTGTGACCTGTGTTTGAGGTGTAACCTGTGTTTGAGGTGTGACCTGTGTTTGAGGTGTGATCTATGTTTGAGGTGTGACCTGTGTTTGAGGTGTGATCTATGTTTGAGGTGTGACCTGTGTTTGAGGTGTGACCTATGTTTGAGGTGTGACCTGCGTTTGAGGTGTGACCTATGTTTGAGGTGTGACCTATGTTTTGGGTGTGACCTATGTTTGAGGTGTGACCTATGTTTTGGGTGTGACCTGTGTTTGAGGTGTGACCTGTGTTTGAGGTGTGATCTGTGTTTGAGGTGTGATCTATGTTTGAGGTGTGACCTGTGTTTGAGGTGTGACCTATGTTTGAGGTGTGACCTGTGTTTGAAGTGTGATCTATTTTTGAGGTGTGACCTGTGTTTGAGGTGTGACCTATGTTTGAGGTGTGACCTGTGTTTGAGGTGTGACCTGCATTTGAGGAGTGACCTATGTTTGAGGAGTGACCTCCGTTTGGGGTGTGACCAGTGTTTGGGGTGTGATCTATGTTTGGGTTGTGACCGGTGTTTGGGGTGTGACTGATGTTTGAGGTGTGACCTATGTTCGAGTTGTGACCTATGTTTGCGGTGTGACCTATGTTTGGGGTGTGACCTATGTTTGGGGTGTGACCTGCGTTTGAGGTGTGACCTGTGTTTGAGGTGTGACCTGCGTTTGAGGTGTGACCTATGTTTGAGGTGTGACCTGCGTTTGAGGTGTGACCTATGTTTGAGGTGTGACCTGCGTTTGAGGTGTCACCTATGTTTGAGGTGTAACCTGCGTTTGAGGTGTGACCTGCGTTTGAGGTGTGACCTATGTTTGAGGTGTGACCTGTGTTTGAGGTGTGACCTATGTTTGAGGTGTGACCTGTGTTTGGGGTGTGACCTGTGTTTGAGGTGTGACCTGTGTTTGAGGTGTGACCTGTGTTTGAGGAGTGACCTATGTTTGAGGAGTGACCTATGTTTGAGAAGTGACCTGTGTTTGAGGTGTGACCTGCATTTAAGGTGTGATCTATGTTTGGGTTGTGACCGGTGTTTGGGGTGTGACTGATGTTTGAGGTGTGACCTATGTTTGAGTTGTGACCTATGTTTGCGGTGTGACCTATGTTTGGGGTGTGACCTATGTTTGGGGTGTGACCTATGTTTGAGGTGTGACCTATGTTTGAGGTGTGACCTATGACCTATGTTTGAGGTGTGACCTATGATTGAGATGTGACCTATGTTTGAGGTGTGACCTGTGTTTGGGGTGTGACCTATGTTTGGGGTGTGACCTATGTTTGAGGTGTGACCTATGACCTATGTTTGAGGTGTGACCTATGATTGAGATGTGACCTATGTTTGAGGTGTGACCGGTGTTTGGGGTGTGACTGGTGTTTTAGGTCCTGTGACCGGTGTGTGGGGTGGGACCAGTGTTTGGGGTGTGACCTATGTTTGGGGGTGTGACCGGTGTTTTAGGTCCTGAGGCCGGTGTTTGGGCAGGAACCTATGTTTGGGGTGTGACTGGTGTTTTAGGTCCAGTGGCTAGTGTTTGAAGTGTGACCTATGTTTGCGGTGTGACCAGTGTTTTAGGTCCTGTGACCTATATTTGAGGTGTGACCTATGTTTGGGATTTGACCTGTTTTTGGGGTGTGACTGGTGTTTTAGGTGAGAACGGTGTTTGGAGTGTGACCTATGTTTGGGGTGTGACTGGTGTTTTAGGTCCTGTGACCTATGTTTGGGGTGGGACCAGTGTTTGGGGTGGGACCTATGTTTGGGGTGTGACCAGTGTTTTAGGTCCTGTGACCTATGTTTGGGGTGTGACCTATGTTTGAGGTGTGACCTATGTTTGGGGCTTGAGCAGTATTTGGGGTGTGACCGGTGTTTTAGATACTGTAGCTGGTGTTTCAGGTGTGACCGCCGACCGGTGTTTGAGGTCCTGTGGCCGGTGTTGTGGTGTGACCGGTGTTTGAGGTCCTGTAGTCGGTGTTTGAGGTATGACCGGTGTTTGAGGTGTGACCGGTGTTTGAGGTCCTGTGACCGGTGTTTGAGGTATGACCGGTGTTTGGGGTGTGTCCGGTGTTTGGGGTGTGACCGGTGTTTGGGGTCCTGTGGCCGGTGTTTGAGGTGTGACTGGTGTTTGGAGTGTGACCTACATTTGAGGTGTGACCGGTGTCTGGGGTGTGACCAGTGTTGGAGGTCCTGTGGCCCTGCCGGGAACAGTCCTCTCCACCTCTGTGGACCTGACATCCATTAAAAATATTATCTCTCGTACAACTGCAGAAGGTCATCATTCGGAGGGGTCATTAGGATTTCCTGTCCAGAGTAAACTAAGTGGGATCATTAGGAGTTATTTCTCCTATAAGTCTTCTTACTAATCAGCAGTTTGTGGTCCTTGAGTCCTCCCACCATGGACATGAGATCTGTCTGTAATTAAACCTTTGACTGCCAGAGGGGTGAGCAATGCGTTGCATAACCCTCTGGCACTCAAAGGGTTAATGATTAATTTTTGGAGCCAGTACCCACAGCAATGATTCTCAGCAGCCATCCGGCGCAGTAATCTTTTTTACTTATAACCTCGCGGCTATCAACTGCGTTAGTCACACAGTCAAACTGTCCGGAAGGGACTCAGCTATTACTCTCAGACTCTATGGCTCACCTCTCCCGTATAATACATAGATTCATTTTCTGGCCACCAGAGGGCACTGTTACTATGAAAAGCAATTGTTTAAACAGTAATAACTTTGGAAAAACACATTTACTAGCATGAGGGTTTCCTTGTTTTCCTCAGCAGGGAAATCACTGCAAAATGTGTTATTTTCTATAGTACTGTGCAGAAGTCTTAGGCAGGTGATAAAAAATACCGTAAAGTAAGAATGCTTTCAAAAATAGACATGTTAATAGTTTATTTTTATTAATTAACAAAATACATCATGAGTGAACAGAAGAAAAATCTGAATCAAATCACTATTTGGTGTGATCACCCTTTGCCTTCAAAACACATCAGTTCTAGGTCACTTGTACACAGTTTGGTAAGGAACACGGCAGGTAGGTTGTCCCAAACATCTTGGAGAACTAACCACAATTCTTCTGTGTATTTAGGCCTCAGTTGCTACTCTCTCTTCATGTAATCCCAGACAGACTCAATGATGTTGAGATCAGGGCTCTGTGGGGTCCATACCATCACTTCCAGGACTCCTTGTTCTTCTTTACACTGAAGGTAGTTCTTAATGACTTTGGCTGTATGTTTGGGGTTGTTGTCATGCTGCAGAATAAGTCTGGGGCCAATCAGATGCCTCCCTGATGGTACTGCATGATGGATAAGTATCTGCCTGTACTTCTCAGCAATGAGGTGACCATTAATTCGGACCAAATCCCCAACTCCAATTGCAGAAATGCAGCCCCAAACCTGGAAGGAACCTCCACCGTGCTTCACTGTTGCCTGCAGACACTCATTCCTGTATCGCTCTCCAGCCTTCGAAGAACAAACTGCCTTCTGCTACTGCCAAATAATTAAAATTTTGACACATCAGTCCAGAGCACCTGTTGCCATTTTTCTGCACCCCAGTTCCTGTGTTTTCGTGCATAGTTAAGTCACTTGGCCTTTTTTCCACGTCGCAGGTATGGCTTTTTGGCAGCAAGTCTTGCATGAAGATCACTTCTGATCAGATTTCTGTGGACAGTAGACGGGTGTACCAGAGTCCCACTGTCTTCTGCCAATTATGAGGTAATAGCACTGCTGGACATCTTCTGATTGCGAAGGGAAGTAAACATGATGTGTCTTTCATCTGCTCCACTAAGTTTCCTTGGCCGACCACTGTGTCTACGGTCCTCAACGTTGCCATTTTTTTTGTTCTTCTTCAAAAGAGCTTGGACAGCACATCTGGAAACCAACATCTGCCTTGAAATTTCTGCATGGGAGAGACCTTGCTGATTCAGCATAACTACCTTGTGTCTTGTTTCTGTGCTCAGTCATGCCAAGGTCTATGACTTTTGACATTAAACTGTCCTCAGCAACCTCACCTTGTTAGCTGAGTTTGGCTGTTCCTCACCCAGTTTTGTTCCTCCTACACAGCTGTTTCTGTTTTATTTAATTATTGTATTTCAACCTACATATTAAATTAATGATATTAATGATCATTAGCACCTGTTTGGTATAATTGTTTAATCATACACCTGACTATTTGCCTACAAAATCCCTGACTGTGTGTGTGTACCTAGAGGAATTGATGTAGTTTGAAGGCAAAGGGTGGTCACTCCAAATATTGATCTGATTTAGATTTTTCTTCTGTTCACTCACTATAATTTTGTTAACTATTAATATGTCTATTTTTTAAAGCATTCTTATATAAAAACGTGTACTTGTCCTTTAAAGTAAGAGTGTTGGGGGGGTGTTATTATTAGGAGGGGTTTTAAGTGGTTTTCAGCATCTTCAGAGAGAGAAGCCCTACAAAGCCTTTTCACACATTAAACGACGTTTGTAGTTGCAGGGAACGTCATTCCAGCGGCCATTTCTCCGATTGTAGGCACAGTTTTCTCCATAAAGTCCATAATTATCCGGCTGATCATCATCCCAGAACCTGCCAGGCACAGAAACAGAGACTGAGTACAACTACAGAGACCCATTGGGCCATATGCACAGAGTAAGGTGGGACAATTCTGGGGTAAAATAACTGGACACCTGGGTCCCAGGCCAAGTATTAGTCTTAACCAAATGGGAAGATGGAGGTGGTTTCAACACTGGAAAACTCTCCAGCACACAGGAGGTTAACAACAATGTCCCCCTCCAGCTAAAATGAGAACTCAGCTCATAGGAGATTCATACCATTTTGAGCTTCTGTGACACTAAATTTATAGAATGTTCTGTGCTCACAGCTACATGTACGAAATTCTAAGTGCTTACTTATACAGAAGTTTTAAACAATGCTCATTGTCACACAATACTAAGTTTCTCACCCGATTTCACACAATGCTAAGCTTTCACACCCAATTTCACTTAATACTAAACTTTTCCACCCACCTTCACACAATGCTATGATATTAAATGCAATTTCTAAACTTTGACACCCAACTTCCCACAATAATAAGATCTCACAACCAGTTTCACAGTGCTAAGCTTTCACACCAATTTCACACAATACTAAGCTTTCATACCCAATTTCACACAATGCTAAGCTTTCACACCCAATTTCATACAATGCTAAGGTATCACACCCAATTTCACACAATACTAAGCTTTCACACCCAACTTCACACAATGCTAAGTTTTCACACCCAACTTCACACAATGCTAAGGTATCACACCCAATTTCACACAATGCTAAGCTTTCACACCAACTTCACACAATGCTAAGGTTTCATACCCAATTTCACACAATGCTAAGCTTTCACACCCAACTTCACACAATGCTAAGTTTTCACACCCAACTTCACACAATGCCAAGGTATCACACCCAATTTCACACAGTGCTAAGCTTTCACACCAACTTCACAAAATGCTAAGCTTTCACACCGAACTTCACACAATGCTAAGCTTTCACACCAACTTCACACAATGCTAAGGTTTCATACCCAACTTCACACAATGCTAAGCTTTCACACCCAACTTCACACAATGCTAATCTTTAACACCCAACTTTACACAATGCTAAGCTTTCACACCCAACTTCACACAATGCTAATCTTTAACACCCAACTTTACACAATGCTAAGCTTTCACACCCAACTTCACACAATGCTAAGGTTTCACACCCAACTTCACACAATGTTACGGTTTCACGCCCAACCTCACACAGTGTTACAGTCAGTGGTGTATTTAGGTTTTGTGCTGCCCTAGGTGTGACTAAACTCACGCTCCCCCTTATTCTTTATTTTCCTCACCCCTTCCTGCCCAGGTCACACCTCTTCCTGTTTAGGATCCTCCCCTTCCTCTGCTAACTCCCCCTCCCCCCTTTTGGCCCTGCCCCTTCCTCTTTAGTCTCCACCTTTTCCTTTTTGATCTCCACCTCTTCCTTTCTGTATATTAAGAGTTCCAAATGGCTTGTGAGAATAATGGAAACTGTAGTCCAGAGCAGCTGGAGTCTCAAAGTTAGCCATTATGGTTGCCACCTTTTCTTCAAAAAAAATACCGGGTCACGGGTCATGATCAGTCTGCAGGGGCGGAGCCAAAAAGGGGCAGAGTCATTCGACATTAAGTTCCCCCAACCGTGTCCCCCCCCACGGTTTAGACAGAAAGCAATGGAAATGCAGGGCATGATAACTGGGTATAGGAGTCAGTGCCTGCCCCAAACTGTATATGCAGGGTATGAAAACAGGGAAAGGTAGAATCAATGGGTATGCATGGCATGATTTTGGGTAGAAGCAAGGGTCAGACAGATGCTGTTACTAAGGTATAGAAGTTACTGTGGGAAAACATAGTCAGTGGGTATGCAAGGCATGATGCTGGGTATAGCGTACCCAGCATTATGCCTTGTATACCCACTGACTAGGTTTGTACCCAGCATTATGCCTTGTATACCCACTGACTAGGTTTGTACCCAGCATTATGCCTTGTATACCCAGTGACTTGGTTTGTACCCAGCATTATGCCTTGTATACCCACTGACTAGGTTTGTACCCAGCATCATGCCTTGTATACCCACTGACTACGTTTGTGCCCAGCATCATGCCTTGTATACCCACTGACTAGGTTTGTACCCAGCATCATGCCTTGTATACCCACTGACTAGGTTTGTACCCAGCATTATGCCTTGTATACCCACTGACTAGGTTTGTACCCAGCATTATGCCTTGTATACCCACTGACTTGGTTTGTACCCAGCATTATGCCTTGTATACCCACTGACTACGTTTGTGCCCAGCATCATGCCTTGTATACCCACTGACTAGGTTTGTACCCAGCATCATGCCTTGTATACCCACTGACTACGTTTGTGCCCAGCATCATGCCTTGTATACCCACTGACTAGGTTTGTACCCAGCATTATGCCTTGTATACCCACTGACTTGGTTTGTACCCAGCATCATGCCTTGTATACCCACTGACTAGGTTTGTACCCAGCATCATGCCTTGTATACCCACTGACTTGATTTGTACCCAGCGTCATGCCTTGTATACCCACTGACTTGGTTTGTACCCAGCATTATGCCTTGTATACCCACTGACTAGGTTTTTCCCAGCATTATGCCTTGTATACCCACTGACTAGGTTTGTACCCAGCATTATGCCTTGTATACCCACTGACTTGGTTTGTACCCAGCATCATGCCTTGTATACCCACTGACTAGGTTTGTACCCAGCATCATGCCTTGTATACCCACTGACTTGATTTGTACCCAGCGTCATGCCTTGTATACCCACTGACTTGGTTTGTACCCAGCATTATGCCTTGTATACCCACTGACTTGGTTTGTACCCAGCATTATGCCTTGTATACCCACTGACTTGGTTTGTACCCAGCATTATGCCTTGTATACCCACTGACTTGGTTTGTACCCTGCATTATGCCTTGTATACCCACTGACTTGGTTTGTACCCAGCATCATGCCTTGTATACCCACTGACTTGGTTTGTACCCAGCATTATGCCTTGTATACACACCGACTAGGTTTGTACCCAGCATTATGCCTTGTATACCCAATGACTTAGTTTGTACCCAGCATTATGCCTGTTATACCCACTGACTTGGTTTGTACCCGGCATTATGCCTTGTATACCCACTGACTAGGTTTGTACCCAGCATCATGCCTTGTATACCCACTGACTAGGTTTGTACCCTGCATTATGCCTTGTATACCCACTGACTTGGTTTGTACCCAGCATCATGCCTTGTATACCCACTGACTTGGTTTGTACCCAGCATTATGCCTTGTATACCCACTGACTAGGTTTGTGCCCAGCATCATGCCTTGTATACCCACTGACTTGGTTTGTACCCAGCATCATGCCTTGTATACCCACTGACTAGGTTTGTACCCAGCATCATGCCTTGTATACTCACTGACTTGGTTTGTACCCAGCATCATGCCTTGTATACCCACTGACTAGGTTTGTACCCAGCATTATGCCTTGTATACCCACTGACTTGGTTTGTACCCAGTATCATGCCTTGTATACCCACTGACTAGATTTGTGCCCAGCATCATGCCTTGTATACCCACTGACTAGGTTTGTGCCCTGCATCATGCCTGTTATACCCACTGACTAGGTTTGTACCCAGCATTATGCCTTGTATACCCACTGACTAGGTTTGCACCCAGCGTCATGCCTTGTATACCCACTGACTTGGTTTGTACCCAGCATCATGCCTTGTATACCCACTGACTAGGTTTGTACCCAGCATTATGCCTTGTATACCTACTGACCTGGTTTGTACCCAGCATTATGCCTTGTATACCCACTGACTAGGTTTGTACCCAGCGTCATGCCTTGTATACCCACTGACTTGGTTTGTACCCAGCATCATGCCTTGTATACCCACTGACTAGGTTTGTACCCAGCATTATGCCTTGTATACCCACTGACTTGATTTGTACCCAGCATTATGCCTTGTATACCCACTGACTAGGTTTGTACCCAGCATTATGCCTTGTATACCTACTGACCTGGTTTGTACCCAGCATTATGCCTTGTATACCCACTGACTAGGTTTGTACCCAGCGTCATGCCTTGTATACCCACTGACTAGGTTTGTACCCAGCATTATGCCTTGTATACCTACTGACCTGGTTTGTACCCAGCATTATGCCTTGTATACCCACTGACTAGGTTTGTACCCAGCGTCATGCCTTGTATACCCACTGACTTGGTTTGTACCCAGCATCATGCCTTGTATACCCACTGACTAGGTTTGTACCCAGCATTATGCCTTGTATACCTACTGACCTGGTTTGTACCCAGCATTATGCCTTGTATACCCACTGACTAGGTTTGTACCCAGCGTCATGCCTTGTATACCCACTGACTTGGTTTGTACCCAGCATCATGCCTTGTATACCCACTGACTAGGTTTGTATCCAGCATTATGCCTTGTATACCTACTGACCTGGTTTGTACCCAGCATTATGCCTTGTATACCCACTGACTAGGTTTGTACCCAGCGTCATGCCTTGTATACCCACTGACTTGGTTTGTACCCAGCATCATGCCTTGTATACCCACTGACTAGGTTTGTACCCAGCATTATGCCTTGTATACCTACTGACCTGGTTTGTACCCAGCATTATGCCTTGTATACCCACTGACTAGGTTTGTACCCAGCGTCATGCCTTGTATACCCGCTGACTTGGTTTGTACCCAGCATCATGCCTTGTATACCCACTGACTAGGTTTGTACCCAGCATTATGCCTTGTATACCTACTGACCTGGTTTGTACCCAGCATTATGCCTTGTATACCCACTGACTAGGTTTGTACCCAGCATTATGCCTTGTATACCCACTGACTTGATTTGTACCCAGCATTATGCCTTGTATACCCACTGACTAGGTTTGTACCCAGCATTATGCCTTGTATACCTACTGACCTGGTTTGTACCCAGCATTATGCCTTGTATACCCACTGACTAGGTTTGTACCCAGCGTCATGCCTTGTATACCCACTGACTAGGTTTGTACCCAGCATTATGCCTTGTATACCCACTGACTAGGTTTGTACCCAGCATTATGCCTTGTATACCCACTGACTTGATTTGTACCCAGCATTATGCCTTGTATACCCACTGACTAGGTTTGTACCCAGCATTATGCCTTGTATACCTACTGACCTGGTTTGTACCCAGCATTATGCCTTGTATACCCACTGACTAGGTTTGTACCCAGCGTCATGCCTTGTATACCCACTGACTAGGTTTGTACCCAGCATTATGCCTTGTATACCTACAGACCTGGTTTGTACCCAGCATTATGCCTTGTATACCCACTGACTAGGTTTGTACCCAGCGTCATGCCTTGTATACCCACTGACTTGGTTTGTACCCAGCATCATGCCTTGTATACCCACTGACTAGGTTTGTACCCAGCATTATGCCTTGTATACCTACTGACCTGGTTTGTACCCAGCATTATGCCTTGTATACCCACTGACTAGGTTTGTACCCAGCGTCATGCCTTGTATACCCACTGACTTGGTTTGTACCCAGCATCATGCCTTGTATACCCACTGACTAGGTTTGTACCCAGCATTATGCCTTGTATACCTACTGACCTGGTTTGTACCCAGCATTATGCCTTGTATACCCACTGACTAGGTTTGTACCCAGCGTCATGCCTTGTATACCCACTGACTTGGTTTGTACCCAGCATCATGCCTTGTATACCCACTGACTAGGTTTGTACCCAGCATTATGCCTTGTATACCTACTGACCTGGTTTGTACCCAGCATTATGCCTTGTATACCCACTGACTAGGTTTGTACCCAGCGTCATGCCTTGTATACCCACTGACTTGGTTTGTACCCAGCATCATGCCTTGTATACCCACTGACTAGGTTTGTACCCAGCATTATGCCTTGTATACCTACTGACCTGGTTTGTACCCAGCATTATGCCTTGTATACCCACTGACTATGCTTTTCCCCAGTAACCTCCATACCATAAAAGTAGGATCTATTGGTTTGAGCCTCGCTTCTACCCAACATCATGGTATGCCAGTACAGGAGACAGCGCCCTCTTTTAAATCAGTAAGAATTTGTATTTGTTCCCTAAGTGCAGATATTCCAACGTGAAAAAGTCTCTTGAGTGCAAAACCTATGCTGTAAAGTTGGGGTTAAAGAAAAGTTACCACAGTCACCAAATGTAATACATCTACAAAAAAAAAGATATAAATGTTTTTAATTCCATTAATATAATCTATACAAATGATCAAAAAAATTGCATTACTTCTAAAAAATCTGCATTTCTCCCAAAATATGAAACCTGCTCTAAGTCCAGACTTTCGGGTGAAGTATTTTACACACATTGGTAGATTGCCAAGAATATTTGTAGTAAATTCATACGTTAACCCTTTGATTGCCAGAGGCGAGTGCAGCAGCACTCAGAGGGTTACACACGGTTACTTCTGTCTGCGGTGCTGTTTCCGATGCAGTTTAATGACGCACGGGGCCACACGTACCATCCACATTAAAATGGAGCACTTTGTGGCTCAGCGCCGCTGTCTACATGTA
The DNA here is from genome assembly GCA_037306005.1 of Rhinophrynus dorsalis. NCBI lineage: Eukaryota > Metazoa > Chordata > Amphibia > Anura > Rhinophrynidae > Rhinophrynus > Rhinophrynus dorsalis. Next base: position 337 of record JBBDGT010000293.1, on the reverse strand, counting down.
ACAGCAATGGCAGCAGTCACACCACTTACTGGGGAACTGCCAAAGCTGGCGTGCGGAGCGTAATTCGTGTGCGCCCGTATGTGAAGCGCGACTCTCATCCACTGTACAATTAGGTGCCTCGCAGCAACGAGGCTGAGGGCTCAAAGAGGAACATTTAAAAGCCTGCAAAGCAGGCCAGGCATTACCGGGAGGTGGAGCAAAGGCAAGCAACCAAATGCAGAGCCGCGGGACAGCAGATTTATATGCTGCCCCCTGTAAAGTGCCGCTCTAGGCCTAGGCCAAGATACAGCACTGGTTACACCTAACTTCACACAATACTAAGGTTTCACACCCATCC
>JBBDGT010000443.1:12500-25221 GCA_037306005.1 Rhinophrynus dorsalis | reverse complement strand
CCTCCATACACTGTCACCTCCCACAGATAACTGTAACCCTCCATACACTGTCACCTCCCACAGATAACTGTAACCCTCCATACACACTGTGTCACCTCCCACAGATAACTGTAACCCTCCATACACTGTGTGTCACCTCCCACAGATAACTGTAACCCTTCATACACTCTGTGTCACCTCTCACAGATAACTGTAACCCTCCATACACACTGTGTCACCTCCCACAGATAACTGTAACCCCCCATACACTGTGTGTCACCTCCCACAGATAACTGTAACCCTCCATACACACTGTCACCTCCCACAGATAACTGTAACCCTCCATACACTGTGTGTCACCTCCCACAGATAACTGTAACCTTCCATACACTCTGTCACCTCCCACAGATAACTGTAACCCTCCATACACACTGTGTCACCTCTCACAGATAACTGTAACCCTCCATACACTGTCACCTCCCACAGATAACTGTAACCCTCCATACACTGTCACCTCCCACAGATAACTGTAACCCTCCATACACACTGTGTGTCACCTCCCACAGATAACTGTAACCCTCCATACACTATGTGTCACCTCCCACAGATAACTGTAACCCTCCATACACACTGTCACCTCCCACAGATAACTGTAACCCTCCATACACTCTGTGTCACCTCCCACAGATAACTGTAACCCTCCATACACACTGTGTCACCTCCCACAGATAACTGTAACCCTCCATACACTGTGTGTCACCTCCCACAGATAACTGTAACCCTCCATACACACTGTGCCACCTCCCACAGATAACTGTAACCCTCCATACACACTGTGTCACCTCCCACAGATAACTGTAACCCTCCATACACACTGTGTCACCTCCCACAGATAACTGTAACCCTCCATACACTGTGTTTCACCTCCCACAGATAACTGTAACCCTCCATACACTCTGTGTCACCTCCCACAGATAACTGTAACCCTCCATACATTGTGTGTCACCTCCCACAGATAACTGTAACCCTCCATACACACTGTGTCACCTCCCACAGATAACTGTAACCCTCCATACACTCTGTGTCACCTCCCACAGATACCTGTAACCCTCCATACACACGGTGTGTCACCTCCCACAGATAACTGTAACCTTCCATACACACTGTGTCACCTCCCACAGATAACTGTAACCTGCCATACACTGTGTGTCACCTCCCACAGATAACTGTAACCCTCCATACACACTGTGTCACCTCCCACAGATAACTGTAACCCTCCATACACTGTGTGTCACCTCCCACAGATAACTGTAACCCTCCATACACTGTGTGTCACCTCCCACAGATAACTGTAACCCTCCATACACTGTGTGTCACCTCCCACAGATAACTGTAACACTCCATACACTGTGTCACCTCCCACAGATAACTGTAACCCTCCATACACTGTGTGTCACCTCCCACAGATAACTGTAACCCTCCATACACTGTGTCACCTCCCACAGATAACTGTAACCCTCCATACACTCTGTGTCACCTCCCACAGATAACTGTAACCCTCCATACACTGTGTCACCTCCCACAGATAACTGTAACCCTCCATACACTGTGTCACCTCCCACTGATAACTGTAACCCTCTATACACTCTGTTTCACCTCCCACAGATAACTGTAACCCTCCATACACTGTCACCTCCCACAGATAACTGTAACCCTCCATGCACTGTGTGTCACCTCCCACAGATAACTGTAACCTCCATACACTCTGTGTCACCTCCCACAGATAACTGTAACCCTCCATACACTGTGTGTCACCTCCCATAGATAACTGTAACCCTCCATACACTGTCACCTCCCACAGATAACTGTAACCCTCCATACACACTGTGTCCACCTCCCACAGATAACTGTAACCCTCCATACACACTGTGTCACCTCCCATAGATAACTGCAACCCTCCATACACACTGTGTCACCTCCCACAGATAACTGTAACCCTTCATACACTCTGTGTCACCTCCCACAGATAACTGTAACCCTCCATACACACTGTGTCACCTCCCACAGATAACTGTAACCCTCCATACACTGTGTCACCTCCCACAGATAACTGTAACCCTCCATACACTGTGTCACCTCCCACAGATAACTATAACCCTCCATACACTCTGTGTCACCTCCCACAGATAACTGTAACCCTCCATACACTCTGTGTCACCTCCCACAGATAACTGTAACCCTCCATACACTGTGTGTCACCTCCCATAGATAACTGTAACCCTCCATACACTGTGTCACCTCCCACAGATAACTGTAACCCTCCATACACACTGTGTCACCTCCCACAGATAACTGTAACCCTCCATACACACTGTGTCACCTCCCATAGATAACTGTAACCTCCATACACACTGTGTGTCACCTCCCACAGATAACTGTAACCCTCCATACACACTGTGTCACCTCCCACAGATAACTGTAACCCTCCATACACTCTGTGTCACCTCCCACAGATAACTGTAACCCTCCATACAACTGTGTGTCACCTCCCACAGATAACTGTAACCCTCCATACACACTGTCACCTCCCACAGATAACTGTAACCCTCCATACACTGTGTGTCACCTCCCACAGATAACTGTAACCCTCCATACACACTGTCACCTCCCACAGATAACTGTAACCCTCCATACACACTGTGTCACCTCCCACAGATAACTGTAACCCTCCATACACACTGTGTCACCTCCCACAGATAACTGTAACCCTCCATACACTCTGTGTCACCTCCCACAGATAACTGTAACCCTCCATACACACTGTGTGTCACCTCCCACAGATAACTGTAACCTTCCATACACACTGTGTCACCTCCCACAGATAACTGTAACCTGCCATACACTGTGTGTCACCTCCCACAGATAACTGTAACCCTCCATACACACTGTTTCACCTCCCACAGATAACTGTAACCCTCCATACACTGTGTGTCACCTCCCACAGATAACTGTAACCCTCCATACACTGTGTGTCACCTCCCACAGATAACTGTAACCCTCCATACACTGTGTGTCACCTCCCACAGATAACTGTAACCCTCCATACACTGTATGTCACCTCCCACAGATAACTGTAACCCTCCATACACTGTGTCACCTCCCACAGATAACTGTAACCCTCCATACACTGTGTGTCACCTCCCACAGATAACTGTAACCCTCCATACACTGTGTCACCTCCCACAGATAACTGTAACACTCCATACACTGTGTCACCTCCCACAGATAACTGTAACCCTCCATACACTGTGTCACCTCCCACAGATAACTGTAACCCTCCATACACTGTGTCACCTCCCACAGATAACTGTAACACTCCATACACTGTGTCACCTCCCACAGATAACTGTAACACTCCATACACTGTGTCACCTCCCACAGATAACTGTAACCCTCCATACACTGTGTGTCACCTCCCACAGATAACTGTAACCCTCCATACACTGTGTCACCTCCCACAGATAACTGTAACCCTCCATTCACTCTGTGTCACCTCCCACAGATAACTGTAACCCTCCATACACTGTGTCACCTCCCACAGATAACTGTAACCCTCCATACACTGTGTCACCTCCCACTGATAACTGTAACCCTCTATACACTCTGTTTCACCTCCCACAGATAACTGTAACCCTCCATACACTGTCACCTCCCACAGATAACTGTAACCCTCCATACACTGTGTGTCACCTCCCACAGATAACTGTAACCTCCATACACTCTGTGTCACCTCCCACAGATAACTGTAACCCTCCATACACTGTGTGTCACCTCCCATAGATAACTGTAACCCTCCATACACTGTCACCTCCCACAGATAACTGTAACCCTCCATACACACTGTGTCACCTCCCACAGATAACTGTAACCCTCCATACACACTGTGTCACCTCCCATAGATAACTGCAACCCTCCATACACACTGTGTCACCTCCCACAGATAACTGTAACCCTTCATACACTCTGTGTCACTTCCCACAGATAACTGTAACCCTCCATACACACTGTGTCACCTCCCACAGATAACTGTAACCCTCCATACACTGTGTCACCTCCCACAGATAACTGTAACCCTCCATACACTGTGTCACCTCCCACAGATAACTGTAACCCTCCATACACTCTGTGTCACCTCCCACAGATAACTGTAACCCTCCATACACTCTGTGTCACCTCCCACAGATAACTGTAACCCTCCATACACTGTGTGTCACCTCCCATAGATAACTGTAACCCTCCATACACTGTGTCACCTCCCACAGATAACTGTAACCCTCCATACAGACTGTGTCACCTGCCACAGATAACTGTAACCCTCCATACACACTGTGTCACCTCCCATAGATAACTGTAACCCTCCATACACACTGTGTGTCACCTCCCACAGATAACTGTAACCCCTCCATACACACTGTGTCACCTCCCACAGATAACTGTAACCCTCCATACACTCTGTGTCACCTCCCACAGATAACTGTAACCCCTCCATTACACTGTGTGTCACCTCCCACAGATAACTGTAACCCTCCATACACACTGTCACCTCCCACAGATAACTGTAACCCTCCATACACTGTGTGTCACCTCCCACAGATAACTGTAACCCTCCATACACACTGTCACCTCCCACAGATAACTGTAACCCTCCATACACACTGTGTCACCTCCCACAGATAACTGTAACCCTCCATACACACTGTGTCACCTCCCACAGATAACTGTAACCCCCCATACACTGTGTGTCACCTCCCACAGATAACTGTAACCCTCCATACACACTGTCACCTCCCACAGATAACTGTAACCCTCCATACACTGTGTGTCACCTCCCACAGATAACTGTAACCCTCCATACACACTGTGTCACCTCCCACAGATAACTGTAACCCCCCATACACTGTGTGTCACCTCCCACAGATAACTGTAACCCTCCATACACACTGTCACCTCCCACAGATAACTGTAACCCTCCATACACTGTGTGTCACCTCCCACAGATAACTGTAACCTTCCATACACTCTGTCACCTCCCACAGATAACTGTAAACCTCCATACACACTGTGTCACCTCCCACAGATAACTGTAACCCTCCATACACACTGTGTCACCTCCCACAGATAACTGTAACCCTCCATACACTCTGTGTCACCTCCCACAGATAACTGTAACCCTCCAAACAATGTGTGTCACCTCCCACAGATAACTGTAACCCTCCATACACACTGTGTCACCTCCCACAGATAACTGTAACCCTCCATACACTGTGTCACCTCCCACAGATAACTGTAACCCTTCATACACTCTGTGTCACCTCTCACAGATAACTGTAACCCTCCATACACTGTGTCACCTCCCACAGATAACTGTAACCCTCCATACACACTGTGTCACCTCCCACAGATAACTGTAACCCTCCATACACTCTGTATCACCTCCCACAGATAACTGTAACCCTCCATACACTGTGTGTCACCTCCCACAGATAACTGTAACCCTCCATACACTGTGTCACCTCCCACAGATAACTGTAACCCTCCATACACTCTGTGTCACCTCCCACAGATAACTGTAACCCTCCATACACACTGTGTCACCTCCCACAGATAACTGTAACCCTCCATACACTGTGTCACCTCCCACAGATAACTGTAACCCTCCGTACACTGCGTGTCACCTCCCACAGATAACTGTAACCCTCCATACACTCTGTGTCACCTCCCACAGATAACTGTAACCCTCCATACACACTGTGTCACCTCCCACAGATAACTGTGACCCCCCATACACTGTGTTTCACCTCCCACAGATAACTGTAACCCTCCATACACACTGTCACCTCCCACAGATAACTGTAACCCTCCGTACACTGCGTGTCACCTCCCACAGATACCTGTAACCCTCCGTACACACACTGTGTCACCTCCTACAGATAACTGTAACCCTCCATACACACTGTCACCTCCCACAGATAACTGTAACCCTCCGTACACTGCGTGTCACCTCCCACAGATACCTGTAACCCTCCGTACACACTGTGTCACCTCCCACAGATAACTGTAGCCCTCCATACACTGTGTCACCTCCCACAGATAACTGTAACCTCCATACACTGTGTCACCTCCCACAGATAACTGTAACCCTCCATACACTGTGTGTCACCTCCCACAGATAACTGTAACTCTCCATACACACTGTGTCACCTCCCACTGATAACTGTAACCCTCCATACACACTGTGTCACCTCCCACAGATAACTGTAACCCTCCATACACACTGTATCACCTCCCACAGATAACTGTAACCCTCCATACACACTGTGTCACCTCCCACAGATAACTGTAACCCTCCATACACTCTGTTTCACCTCCCACAGATAACTGTAACCCTCCATACACTATGTGTCACCTCCCACAGATAACTGTAACCCTCCATACACTGTCACCTCCCACAGATAACTGTAACCCTCCATACACTGTCACCTCCCACAGATAACTGTAACCCTCCATACACTATGTGTCACCTCCCACAGATAACTGTAACCCTCCATACACACTGTCACCTCCCACAGATAACTGTAACCCTCCATACACTCTGTGTCACCTCCCACAGATAACTGTAACCCTCCATACACACTGTGTCACCTCCCACATATAACTGTAACCCTCCATACACTGTGTGTCACCTCCCACAGATAACTGTAACCCTCCATACACACTGTGCCACCTCCCACAGATAAATGTAACCCTCCATACACACTGTGTCACCTCCCACAGATAACTGTAACCCTCCATACACACTGTGTCACCTCCCACAGATAACTGTAACCCTCCATACACTGTGTTTCACCTCCCACAGATAACTGTAACCCTCCATACACTCTGTGTCACCTCCCACAGATAACTGTAACCCTCCATACATTGTGTGTCACCTCCCACAGATAACTGTAACCCTCCATACACACTGTGTCACCTCCCACAGATAACTGTAACCCTCCATACACACTGTGTGTCACCTCCCACAGATAACTGTAACCTTCCATACACACTGTGTCACCTCCCACAGATAACTGTAACCTGCCATACACTGTGTGTCACCTCCCACAGATAACTGTAACCCTCCATACACACTGTGTCACCTCCCACAGATAACTGTAACCCTCCATACACACTGTGTCACCTCCCACAGATAACTGTAACCCTCCATACACTGTGTGTCACCTCCCACAGATAACTGTAACCCTCCATACACTGTGTGTCACCTACCACAGATAACTGTAACCCTCCATACACTCTGTGTCACCTCCCACAGATAACTGTAACCCTCCATACACTCTGTGTCACCTCCCACAGATAACTGTAACCCTCTATACACACTGTGTCACCTCCCACAGATAACTGTTACCCTCCATACACTGTGTCACCTCCCACAGATAACTGTAACCCTCCATACACACTGTGTCACCTCCCACAGATAACTGTAACCCTCCATACACACTGTGTGTCACCTCCCACAGATAACTGTAACCCTCCATACACTGTGTGTCACCTCCCACAGATAACTGTAACCCTCCATACACACTGTGTCACCTCCCACAGATAACTGTAACCCTCCATACACACTGTGTCACCTCCCACAGATAACTGTAACCCTCCATACACTGTGTCACCTCCCACAGATAACTGTAACCCTCCATACACTGTGTCACCTCCCACAGATAACTGTAACCCTCCATACACACTGTGTCACCTCCCACAGATAACTGTAACCTTCCATACACTGTGTCACCTCCCACAGATAACTGTAACCCTCCATACACTGTGTGTCACCTCCCACAGATAACTGTAACCCTCCAGACACTGTGTCACCTCCCACAGATAACTGTAACCCTCCATACACTGTGTCACCTCCCACAGATAACTGTAACCCTCCATACACTGTGTCACCTCCCACAGATAACTGTAACCCTCCATACACTGTGTCACCTCCCACAGATAACTGTAACCCTCCATACACTCTGTTTCAATACGAGGGTGTAATGTTTCCATAAAATACAAACTCAGGGATAAACTTAATAACAACGCTTTTATTTAACTCTTTTCATCTCTTCAGTAGGGTGGCCACATTTCCCTTCTGCCATTCCTGGACGTGGTCACCCTAGCCGTCATACCTTAAGTCCCTGGTGGTCTAGCGGCGTAGAATGTGCTCTGTGCCTCCTCCGGCACAGAGCTGAAGCTCCCGCGCGGTATGGCCAGTAATGCAGAGCGCTGGGAGTGATGTCATCTCCCAGCGCTCTGTATTACTAGAGCGCTTGCCTCCAGGTAAGCTGCATTGCCGCCCTGGATGTCAGCCTGCAAGCGGTGTGTCACATCATGGACGCCGCGAGCGGCGTCCATGATGTGACACACCGCTTGCAGGCTGACATCCAGGGCGGCTTGCCTTCATTCCGGGACACTTCATTGTCCCGGTTGAAGGGGACCTGGGACGCGGGACATGTCCCTGAAATAAGGGACAGTCCCGGACGTTCCGGGACCCGTGGTCACCCTACTCTTCAGTCACCTCACTAACTGTCTGTTTTCAATTGTCACTCCTCCACTTCCTGCTTCCTGATTCCCGCCCTTTCTCCTTAAAGGGACAGAGATGCTTTGCTGTATGTTACAGAGGGCAAGCCTCAAACACCACTTTCTATTTGTTCCCTCAGCATATTGCTACGTTGCCTCAGCTGAAATGCCACCGTGTGTTATATTGTTATGTTACCTCATTGTAACCCTTTGAATGCCAGAGGGATATGCAACACATTGCAAAGCAATGCATTGTGTACCCCTCTGGCACTCAAAGGGTTAAGTAAGGAGGAGTTACTGCTCCCATTGGGCAATTCAATGGGAGAGTGATTTAAATCATGCAGGGAGTTGGCCTGCCCCCACTATCCAGCCCGCCCACCACTATCCAAGTAACTGAAAAAACAAAATGTCTGCCACTCACTCCTACACCACAGATACAAACACATCAGACAAAAAACACACACACACTCATACACACTCACACTCAATCACACACACTCAATCACACACTCACACACTCAATCATACACACTCAATCATACACACTCACAATAATTCATACACTCACACTCTCACACACTGACACTCAATCACACACTCAACCACACACACTCAGTCGCACACACACTCTCACTCACATACACTCAATCACACACACTCACACTCTCTCACTCACTTTCTCATTCACATTCTCACACACTCTCACTCACATTCAATCACACACACTCTCACTCACACTCTCAATCACACACTCACATTCTCTCACTCGCACTCACTCACTCTCATACACCCTCTCATTCATACACTCACTCAATCACACACACGCAATCACTCACTCTCGCACTAGCACGCACTCACACCCCGGGAGCCAGCACGATCCATCTTCCACCATAGTCTCACTCACACTCACACCCCGGGAGCCAGCACGATCCACCTTCTGCCATAGTACGTGCAATTAGCACATGCATTTTAACTATATGAATGAATTCCATAGTGGAGGCATAAGTACAAACACAAACTTATTACAATGACACATAAGTCACCCCCTTATGACTCACTTCTGTGTGTGTGTGCATGTGTCTGTGTGTGCCTGTGTGTTCCTCACTGTGTGTGTGTTGCATGTCTGTATCACACTCTATGTGTCTGCATGTTGTGCATTGCATGTATGTGTGTATGTATGTATGTATGACTGTGTCGCTCTTTATGCATCTCAGTGCATGCGTGTGCATTTGTGTGTGTGTCTCTGTGTGTGTTTGTCGTGCATCCGTGTGTGTGCATTAATTCCCTATATATCCTGATGGGCAGCACCGTCACACATTACTAGTATATTATATATATATTTGTGTGTGTGTGTATGTATATATGTTTGTGTGTGTATATATGTGTGTGTGTGTGTAGGTATATATATAGATATATATATATATATATTTGTGTATGTATGTATGTATAAATGTGTGTGTTGTGTATGGATATAATGTGCATACCTGGGAACTTTTGAAACAGGGCTACCCGGAGGGTAACCCTGTCAGTGCCCAGGGGGAAGAAAATGAAGTGAATCGCATCATAAAAGGGGCGGGGCTTATTCACAGTGGGGGACAAAAAAAACGACACAAAGCCCCCTGCAAAATGGATGTAAGAGGGCGGGGAGTGGGAGGAACCGGTGATTCACACACTGCCCTGGAGACCCGGTGAGTCACACATTGCCCTGGAGACCCGGTGATTCACACATTGCCCTGGAGACCTGGTGATTCACACACTGCCCCGGAGACCCAGTGATTCACACACTGCCCTGGAGACCCGGTGATTCACACACTGCCCTGGAGACCCAGTGATTCACACATTGCCCTGGAGACCTGGTGATTCACACACTGCCCCGGAGACCCAGTAATTCACACACTGCCCTGGAGACCCGGTGAGTCACACATTGCCCTGGAGACCCGGTGATTCACACACTGCCCTGGAGACCCGGTGATTCACACACTGCCCTGGAGACCCGGTGATTCACACACTGCCCTGGAGACCCAGTGATTCACACACTGCCCCGGAGACCCAGTGATTCACACATTGCCCTGGAGACCCGGTGATTCACACACTGCCCCGGAGACCCGGTGATTCACACACTGCCCCGGAGACCCGGTGATTCACACATTGCCCCGGAGACCCGGTGATTCACACACTGCCCTGGAGACCCAGTGATTCACACATTGCCCTGGAGACCCGGTGATTCACACACTGCCCCGGAGACCCAGTGATTCACACATTGCCCTGGAGACCCGGTGATTCACACACTGCCCCGGAGACCTGGTGATTCACACATTGCCCCGGAGACCCGGTGATTCACACACTGCCCTGGAGACCCAGTGATTCACACATTGCCCTGGAGACCCGGTGATTCACACACTGCCCCGGAGACCCAGTGATTCACACATTGCCCTGGAGACCCGGTGATTCACACACTGCCCCGGAGACCCGGTGATTCACACATTGCCCCGGAGACCCTGTGATTCACACACTGCCCTGGAGACCCGGTGATTCACACACTGCCCCGGAGACCTAGTGATTCACACATTGCCCTGGAGACCTGGTGATTCACACACTGCCCTGGAGACCCTGTGATTCACACACTGCCCTGGAGACCCGGTGATTCACACACTGCCCTGGAGACCCGGTGAGTCACACACTGCCCCGGAGACCCGGTGATTCACACATTGCCCCAGAGACCCGGTGATTCACACACTGCCCCGGACACCCGGTGATTCACACACTGCCCTGGAGACCCGGTGATTCACACACTGCCCTGGAGATCCGGTGATTCACACATTGCCCCGGAGACCCGGTGATTCACACATTGCCCCGGAGACCTGGTGATTCACACATTGCCCCGGAGACCCGGTGATTTGCACATTGCCCTGGAGACCCGGTGATTCACACATTGCCCCGGAGACCTGGTGATTCACACACTGCCCCGGAGACCCAGTGAGTCACACATTGCCCTGGAGACCCGGTAATTCACACATTGCCCTGGAGACCCTGTGATTCACACACTGCCTCGGAGACCCGGTGATTCACACATTGCCCTGGAGACTCAGTGATTCACACATTGCCCTGGAGACCCTGTGATTCACACACTGCCCCAGAGACCCGGTGATTCACACATTGCCCCGGAGACCCGGTGATTCGCACATTGCCCTGGAGACCCAGTGATTCACACACTGCCCTGGAGACCCGGTGATTCACACACTGCCCTGGAGACCCGGTGATTCGCACACTGCCCCGGAGACCCGGTGATTCACACATTGCCCCGGAGACCCGGTGATTCACACACTGCCCTGGAGACCCGGTGATTCACACACTGCCCTGGAGACCCGGTGATTCACACATTGCCCCGGAGACCCGGTGATTCACACACTGCCCCGGAGACCCGGTGATTCACACACTGCCCCGGAGACCAGGTGATTCACACATTGCCCCGGAGACCCGGTGATTCACACACTGCCCCGGAGACCCGGTGATTCACACATTGCCCCGGAGACCTGGTGATTCACACATTGCCCCGGAGACCTGGTGATTCACACACTGCCCCGGAGACCCAGTGATTCACACATTGCCCCGGAGACCTGGTGATTCACACACTGCCCCGGAGACCCGGTGATTCACACACTGCCCCGGAGACCCGGTGATTCACACACTGCCCCGGAGACCCAGTGATTCACAGATTGCCCTGGAGACCCAGTGATTCACACATTGCCCCGGAGACCCGGTGATTCACACATTGCCCCGGAGACCCGGTGATTCACACATTGCCCTGGAGACCCAGTGATTCACACACTGCCCCGGAGACCCGGTGATTCACACATTGCCCCGGAGACCCGGTGATTCACACACTGCCCCAGAGACCCAGTGATTCACACATTGCCCTGGAGACCCGGTGATTCACACACTGCCCTGGAGACCCGGTGATTCACACACTGCCCTGGAGACCCAGTGATTCACACACTGCCCTGGAGACCCGGTGAGTCACACACTGCCCTGGAGACCCGGTGATTCACACACTGCCCTGGAGACCCAGTGATTCACACATTGCCCTGGAGACCCGGTGAGTCACACACTGCCCCGGAGACCC
>JBBDGT010000443.1:0-7500 GCA_037306005.1 Rhinophrynus dorsalis | reverse complement strand
CATTCCATAGTAAACATGTTAACCCTTACATACTGCTAGGCACTGCATAGTAAACGTGTTAACCCTTAGATACTGCTAGGCATTCCATAGTAAACATGTTAACCCTTAGACTGCTAGGCACTGCATAGTAAACATGTTAACCCTTACATACTACTAGGCACTGCATAGTAAACGTGTTAACCCTTAGATACTGCTAGGCACTGCATAGTAAACGTGTTAACCCTTAGATACTGCTAGGCATTCCATAGTAAACATGTTAACCCTTACATACTACTAGGCACTGCATAGTAAACGTGTTAACCCTTAGATACTGCTAGGCATTGCATAGTAAACGTGTTAACCCTTAGACTGCTAGGCACTGCATAGTAAACGTGTTAACCCTTAGATACTGCTAGGCACTGCATAGTAAACATGTTAACCCTTAGATACTGCTAGGCATTGCATAGTAAACATGTTAACCCTTAGACTGCTAGGCATTGCATAGTAAAAGTGTTAACCCTTAGATACTGCTAGGCACTGCATAGTAAACGTGTTAACCCTTACATACTGCTAGGCACTGCATCGTAAACATGTTAACCCTTAGACTGCTAGGCATTTCATAGTAAACATGTTAACCCTTAGATACTGCTAGGCACTGCATAGTAAACATGTTAACCCTTAGACTGCTAGGCATTGCATAGTAAACATGTTAACCCTTAGACTGCTAGGCATTGCATAGTAAACATGTTAACCCTTAGACTGCTAGGCATTGCATAGTAAACATGTTAACCCTTAGATACTGCTAGGCATTGCATAGTAAACATGTTAACCCTTACATACTACTAGGCACTGCATAGTAAACATGTTAACCCTTAGACTGCTAGGCATTCCATAGTAAACATGTTAACTCTTAGACTGCTAGGCATTGCATAGTAAACATGTTAACCCTTAGATACTGCTAGGCATTGCATAGTAAACATGTTAACCCTTACATACGACTAGGCACTGCATAGTAAACATGTTAACCCTTAGATACTGCTAGGCATTCCATAGTAAACATGTTAACCCTTAGATACTGCTAGGCACTGCATAGTAAACATGTTAACCCTTAGACTGCTAGGCATTGCATAGTAAACATGTTAACCCTTAGACTGCTAGGCACTGCATAGTAAACATGTTAACACTTAGACTGCTAGGCACTGCATAGTAAACGTGTTAACCCTTAGATGCTGCTAGACATTCCATAGTAAACATGTTAACCCTTACATACTGCTAGGCATTGCATAATAAACATGTTAACCCTTACATACTGCTAGGCACTGCATAGTAAACATGTTAACCCTTACATACTACTAGGCACTGCATAGTAAACGTGTTAACCCTTAGATACTGCTAGGCATTGCATAGTAAACGTGTTAACCCTTAGATACTGCTAGGCATTCCATAGTAAACATGTTAACCCTTACATACTGCTAGGCACTGCATAGTAAACATGTTAACCCTTACATACTACTAGGCACTGCATAGTAAACGTGTTAACCCTTAGATACTTCTAGGCATTGCATAGTAAACGTGTTAACCCTTAGATACTGCTAGGCATTCCATAGTAAACGTGTTAACCCTTGCATACTGCTAGGCATTCCATAGTAAACATGTTAACCCTTACATACTGCTAGGCATTGCATAGTAAACGTGTTAACCCTTAGATACTGCTATGCACTGCATAGTAAACATGTTAACCCTTACATACTGCTAGGCATTCCATAGTAAACATGTTAACCCTTAGATACTGCTAGGCACTGCATAGTAAACATGTTAACCCTTAGACTGCTAGGCACTGCATAGTAAACATGTTAACCCTTACATACTGCTAGGCATTCCATAGTAAACATGTTAACCCTTAGACTGCTAGGCATTCCATAGTAAACATGTTAACCCTTAGACTGCTAGGCATTGCATAGTAAAAGTGTTAACCCTTAGATACTGCTAGGCACTGCATAGTAAACGTGTTAACCCTTACATACTGCTAGGCACTGCATAGTAAACATGTTAACCCTTAGACTGCTAGGCATTGCATAGTAAACATGTTAACCCTTAGATACTGCTAGGCACTGCATAGTAAACATGTTAACCCTTAGACTGCTAGGCATTGCATAGTAAACATGTTAACCCTTAGATACTGCTAGGCACTGCATAGTAAACGTGTTAACCCTTAGATACTGCTAGGCATTGCATAGTAAACATGTTAACCCTTACATACTGCTAGGCATTCCATAGTAAACATGTTAACCCTTAGATACTGCTAGGCATTCCATAGTAAACATGTTAACCCTTAGATACTGCTAGGCACTGCATAGTAAACATGTTAACCCTTAGACTGCTAGGCACTGCATAGTAAACATGTTAACTCTTACATACTTCTAGGCACTGCATAGTAAACATGTTAACCCTTAGACTGCTAGGCATTGCATAGTAAAAGTGTTAACCCTTAGATACTGCTAGGCATTCCATAGTAAACATGTTAACCCTTAGATACTGCTAGGCACTGCATAGTAAACGTGTTAACCCTTACATACTGCTAGGCACTGCATAGTAAACATGTTAACCCTTAGACTGCTAGGCATTGCATAGTAAACATGTTAACCCTTAGATACTGCTAGGCACTGCATAGTAAACATGTTAACCCTTAGACTGCTAGGCATTGCATAGTAAACATGTTAACCCTTAGACTGCTAGGCACTGCATAGTAAACATGTTAACCCTTAGACTGCTAGGCATTGCATAGTAAACATGTTAACCCTTAGATACTGCTAGGCACTGCATAGTAAACATGTTAACCCTTAGACTGCTAGGCATTGCATAGTAAACATGTTAACCCTTAGACTGCTAGGCATTGCATAGTAAACATGTTAACCCTTAGATACTGCTAGGCATTGCATAGTAAACATGTTAACCCTTAGATACTGCTAGGCACTGCATAGTAAACATGTTAACCCTTAGATACTGCTAGGCATTCCATAGTAAACATGTTAACCCTTAGATACTGCTAGGCATTCCATAGTAAACATGTTAACCCTTACATACTGCTAGGCACTGCATAGTAAACATGTTAACCCTTAGACTGCTAGGCATTGCATAGTAAACATGTTAACCCTTAGATACTGCTAGGCACTGCATAGTAAACATGTTAACCCTTAGATACTGCTAGGCATTGCATAGTAAACATGTTAACCCTTAGATACTGCTAGACACTGCATAGTAAACATGTTAACCCTTAGACTGCTAGGCATTGCATAGTAAACATGTTAACCCTTAGATACTGCTAGGCATTGCATAGTAAACATGTTAACCTTTAGACTGCTGGGCATTTGTATAAAGTCAAAACCGAGCAATTAGTGGCAAATTTCTTACACCAAAGGGCATAACACAAACTCCCAAAATGTACACTTACGCAAATGCAACTTTTTAACCACTTGAATGCCAGAGATCTCCAATGCATTACTCTGCAATGCATTACTCTCCCTTTAAATCAATAGCAAATTTTATTTGTCCTCTATAGTGTAGATTTAGTTTTATTTGTCCCCTATAGTTCAGTTGGTTCGCACCAGATTTGCTTCATTATGACTCTATACATAAAGACCCTGACAGTAAATAGATTAACCCTAAAACTGCCGCACATTGTACAGTAAATAGATTAACCCTAAAACTGCCTCCCATTGTACAGAAAATACATTAACCCTAAAACTACTTCACATTGTACAGAAAATACATTAACCCTAAAACTGCCTCCCATTGTACAGAAAATACATTAACCCTAAAACTACCGCACATTGTACAGAAAATATATTAACCCTAAAACTGCCGCACATTATACAGAAAATACATTAACCCTAAATCTTCCGCACATTGTATAGTAAATACATTAACCCTAAAACTACCGCACATTATACAGAAAATACATTAACCCTAAAACTACCGCACATTGTACAGTAAATACATTAACCCTAAAACTACCGCACATTGTACAGTAAATACATTAACCCTAAAACTACCGCACATTATACAGAAAATACATTAACCCTAAAACTACCGCACATTGTACAGTAAATACATTAACCCTAAAACTACCGCACATTATACAGAAAATACATTAACCCTAAAACTACCGCACATTGTACAGTAAATACATTAACCCTAAAACTACCGCACATTATACAGAAAATACATTAACCCTTAAACTACCGTACATTGTATAGTAAATATATTAACCCTAAAACTGCCGCACATTATACAGAAAATACATTAACCCTAAAACTACTGCATATTGTACAGTAAATACATTAACCCTAAAACTGCCGCACATTATGCAGAAAATACATGAACCCTAAAACTACCGCACATTATACAGAAAATACATTAACCCTAAAACTACCGCACATTATACAGAAAATACATTAACCCTAAAACTACCGTACATTGTACAGTAAATATATTAACCCTAAAACTGCCGCACATTATACAGAAAAAACATTAACCCTAAAACTACTGCACATTATACAGAAAATACATTAACCCTAAAACTTCCGCACATTGTACAGTAACTACATTAACCCTAAAACCGCCGCACATTGTACAGTAAATACATTAACCCTAAAACTACCGCACATTGTATAGTAACTACATCTATATATATAAAAGAATACTTTGTGCCTGCCAAAACACACCCAGGGGTGGTATTAAGGAGGAGTTACTGTTCCCATTGGGTGATTCAATCATGCAGGAGTTGGCCCGCCCCCCACTATGCAGCCCACCCACCACTATCAAAGTCAGAAAAAAACAATATGGCCGCCACTTGCTCCTACACCACAGACAAACACACATGCCCCACTCACACAGCACCACACAAACACACACACATGCCCCACTCACACAGCACCACACAAACACACACACATGCCCCACTCACACAGCACCAAGCAGACATGCCCCCACTCACACACACAGCACCACATACACCACATACACACACAAAGCCAGAAATACATATGGCTGACACACACACACACAGTCACTCACCCTGACTCCCAGAGGCCTCAGCAGGACCTGTAGTGCAGCACCAGAGGAACAAAATTGCACTCAAAGGGTTAAGGTAGGTCCTCATTGCTCAATTATTTCTTCACTGTCATCATTTGCCATGCAAGACACAGGACAGACAGCCATCAGATTCACACTTAACCCACTGACTGCCACAGGGTTGTGTATCAAGTTTTACCCCTCAGGGAGTGTGTTCAAACTCCTCACACTGTAAACTTGCATTTCCCTCCCACTTCTCCTCCTTCCCCAGCCTATTACTAACACTTTTCCATATTTATGTTAAGCCCCGCCCCCTACTCGCGATTAAGCCCCGCCCCCTTTTAACCCAGATTGCCCCATTGCTCTCTCCACATCAGCACCACATGAGGGACTCCACAAGTAAAAATTCCCAGGTATAACACATACATGCCTCACTCACACAGCACCAAACACCCATACACACACACACAAAGCCAGAAAGAAAGATGGCTGACACACAGTCACTCACCTTGACTCCCAGTGGCCTCAGCAGGACCTGTAGTAAAGCCACTGAATGGTGCTGCATCAGCAGGGGAACAAAATGGCACTCAAAGGGTTAAGGTAGGCCCTCATTGCTGAATTACTTCTTCACTGTCACCATTTGCCATGCAAGACACAGGACAGACAGCCATCAGATTCACACTTAACCCACTGACTGCCACAGGGTTCTGTATCAAGTTTTACCCCTCATGGAGTGTGTTCAAACCCCTCACACTGTAAACTTGCATTCCCCTCCCACTTCTCCTCCTTCCCCAGCCTATTACTAACACTTTTTCACATTTATGTTAAGCCCCGCCCCCTACTCGTGATTAAGCCCCACCCACTTTTAACCCAGATTGCCCCATTTGTCTCTCCACATCAGCACCACATCAGTCCCCTCTAGGGACTTCACAAGTCAGTGTTCCCAGGTATGAATACACTTCCCACTGCTATTTAACTCTGACATGCCTCTCTATACCTTAACCCTTTGAGTGCCAGAGGGGTACACAACTCATGAGCACATGTGTTTCTGCTCATATATGTTGTGTGTGTGTGTGTACATCTCTGTTACATATGTGTGTCCATGTGTGCATCTCCAGTGTGTCTGTGTGTACATGTCTTTTGCATGTTTCTGCCGCTCACTGTGTGTATGTGCATACCTCCCAGCATTTCACAGGGCCAAAGAGGGACACGTTAGTTTTAGGTAATATTATTGGGGGTGTGGCTGGTGGGCGGGGCATTAGTAAGAATTTTTAGGTTATTTCATGACCTATTACTGGCTATTTATGTAACTGAATAAATGATTTAGTTCAAGACCAAAGTATTTTATTTGCACAGACTAATGTATACACACATAAGTAACACACAAAGTAATACACACCACACAGTCAGGGCTGGTGCAAGGATTTTTGCCACCCTAGGCAAAACCTAATTTTGCCGCCCATTTCGCTCCGCCCCTTGTGTCCCACCCCTTTATACCCTGCCTACTTATACCCAACCTCTTTTCATGATTGTCCTCTCTCTGCCCCCTGAGCCACTCTGCCCCTGTTCTGGAGATGCCTGTAAGAGATGCCCCCCACCAGCTCCAACTTGCCCCTTATCAGCTTCACTTTGGCCCACCAGCTCCACTTTGCCCCTATCAACTCCAACTTGCCCCCATCAGCTCCAACGTGCCCCCACCAGCTCCATTTTGCCCCCTCAGCTTCACTTTACCCCCTCAGCTCCAACTTACCCCCATCAGCTCCACTTTACCCCCCATCCTCTCCAACTTACCCCCATCAGCTCCACTTTGCCCCCCATCCGCTCCAACTTGCCCCCATCCGCTCCAACTTGCCCCCACCAGCTCCACTATGCCCTCTCAGCTCCAACTTGCCCCCATCCGCTCCAACTTGCCCCCCCATCCGCTCCAACTTGCCCCACCAGCTCCACTTTGCCCCCCCTCAGCTCCACTTGCCCCCCCTCAGCTCCAACTTGCCCCCCCTCAGCTCCACTTTGACCCTCATCAGCTCCACTTTGACCCTCATCAGCTCCAACTTGCCCCCATCATCTCCAACTTGCCACCACCAGCTCCACTATGCCCCCTCAGCTCCAGCTTTCCCCTAACAGCTCCAACTTGCCCCCATCATCTCCACTTTGCCCCACATCTGCTCCAACTTGCCCCCTCAGCTCCACTATGCCCCCTCAGCTCCAACTTGCCCCCCATCACATACCTGTATCTCCCGCGCAGTCTTCTCTTCAGTAATGCAGAGCGCGGCTGGAGATCATGACTCCCAGCGCGCTCTGCATTACTAAAGATCCGACCAGATGAGGGAGCGCTGTAGCAACACAGACCTGACTGTGTTGTGGTTCCTGGCGTGGTGTGTGGGCGCAGCTCTTCTCCGCTGCATGCCCGCGCCCCCAGTACGTGTGCGCCCTAGGCCGGCGCCTACC
>JBBDGT010000333.1:0-25406 GCA_037306005.1 Rhinophrynus dorsalis | reverse complement strand
CCAGCGGGTGGCAAGCTTGCATTTACCGCCAGCTTCCCTCACGGGCCTTCAGGACCTTCCGCCTCCAACCAATGGTAATAGAAGCGGAAGGTCCTGAAAGCCCATGAGGAAAGTGGGCGGTAAATGCAAGCTTGCCGCCCGCTGGGAAGATGGGTACTTCAGTGGAAGGAAGTACCTACGCTAAGCCTCATTGTCAGCGCGGACTTCAGTGGAGACAAGTAAGCGTTATTGTCAGAGCGCATTGGGCCGCGGGAGGGAGGGAATCTGTCAGCACAATTTTTTTTTTTTTTAATAACTCTCGTGTATAATACGCACCCCCCACTTCACATAAGGTGAAATGGGGTAAAATTGTGCGTATTATACCCGAGATTTTACGGTACATCTCTCACACCATAACGGTCTGAGAGATGGGAATGAGGGCGTTAAGTATATTTTTATTATTCCTAGCATTTGGCTTTATACTTTTTCGGGGGGTTTACTATCCCTTTAAGGATAACTTTTGAATCGGGTACTTCTGAGATGTAATAACTATTCTGAAGCGTACCTTACTTTATTCCAAAACTAGCAATGTGGGACGGCGTTGCCCGTCATATTATTTACACAGAGAGACATTGTGTGAAACAGAAATATGCAGTGTTACAGACACGCACTTAAAGAGACAGAGCGTGACACACACTGTGAAACACATAAGTACAGAGAGACACACACCACACACATACATGGAAGTATGTCAGATATGTAGAAAGTGTGTGACAGATGCAGTAGTGATGTAGATATGCTGATAAGAGTTGTAAAAAATGTTTTAATTGCAGCTCTTCAGCTTGATGAATAAGGACCTGTATCCTTACAGTTGAATGAGTGTGCTGTGTTACTTGGTGAATAAGGCCCTGTATCCTTACAGTTGTAGTGAGTGTGCTGTGTTACTTGGTGAATAAGGCCCTGTATCCTTACAGTTGTAGTGAGTGTGCTGTGTTACTTGGTGAATAAGGCCCTGTATCCTTACAGTTGAAGTGAGTGTGCTGTGTTACTTGGTGAATAAGGCCCTGTATCCTTACAGTTGAAGTGAGTGTGCTGTGTTACTTGGTGAATAAGGCCCTGTATCCTTACAGTTGAAGTGAGTGTGCTGTGTTACTTGGTGAATAAGGCCCTGTATCCTTACAGTTGTAGTGAGTGTGCTGTGTTACTTGGTGAATAAGGCCCTGTATCCTTACAGTTGAAGTGAGTGTGCTGTGTTACTTGGTGAATAAGGCCCTGTATCCTTACAGTTGAAGTGAGTGTGCTGTGTTACTTGGTGAATAAGGCCCTGTATCCTTACAGTTGAAGTGAGTGTGCTGTGTTACTTGGTGAATAAGGCCCTGTATCCTTACAGTTGTAGTGAGTGTGCTGTGTTACTTGGTGAATAAGGCCCTGTATCCTTACAGTTGAAGTGAGTGTGCTGTGTTACTTGGTGAATAAGGCCCTGTATCCTTACAGTTGTAGTGAGTGTGCTGTGTTACTTGGTGAATAAGGCCCTGTATCCTTACAGTTGTAGTGAGTGTGCTGTGTTACTTGGTGAATAAGGCCCTGTATCCTTACAGTTGAAGTGAGTGTGCTGTGTTACTTGGTGAATAAGGCCCTGTATCCTTACAGTTGTAGTGAGTGTGCTGTGTTACTTGGTGAATAAGGCCCTGTATCCTTACAGTTGAAGTGAGTGTGCTGTGTTACTTGGTGAATAAGGCCCTGTATCCTTACAGTTGTAGTGAGTGTGCTGTGTTACTTGGTGAATAAGGCCCTGTATCCTTACAGTTGTAGTGAGTGTGCTGTGCTACTTGGTGAATAAGGCCCTGAGGAGAGAAAAGGCTTGTATCTAAGCCAGAGGTGTTTCACAAGAACAGTGATAAGATGTCACAGCGATTTAGTGACAGAGGGTACACCACACACATAATGGGGAGAGTATCAGTAGGACTGAGAACAGCCCTGAACCAGGAAAGATGAAAAAAGTAGCGAAGGTTCTTAGATTTCTACTACATTTCCACCATCCTCTCCCCAGTTTAACAGTGAAATATAGAAACACTGGTATAGACTGAAATCAGAAGAGACATAGGATATATCACTGAGTATTGTTCCCATTTTGAATATAAACAAAATACAAATATCAAAAATATACTCTTCCTATCTGATCTGGAAGATAACTGCTCTATAGCACACAGAGGATTAAATGATTACCTACGCCTCTCCAGCACACAGAGGGTTAATGACGATTTGTGCCTCTATAGCATACAGAAAGGTAAATGATTGCTTGTGCCTCTCTAGCACACAGAGGGTTAATGACGATTTATGTATCTATGGCACACAAAGGGTTAATGATGATTTGCGCCTCTATAGCACACAGAGAGTTAATGATAATTTATGTCTCTATGGCACACAGAGGGTTAATGGCGATTTATGCCTCTTTCTAGCACACAGCGGGTTAATGGCGATTTATGCCTCTCTCTAGCACACAGAGGGTTAATGACAATTGGTGCCTATATAGCACACAGACAGTTAATGACGATTTGTGCCTCTATAAGATAAATAGAATTAAAGTATTATTTACGACTCTATAACACACACATGATGATTTACGTCACGTGTCTCTGTAACAAAAAAGGGTTAAACGGAAGTTTGGATCCTGTAGGAGAAAAATACGGTATTTAGGACCCAGAAGATATCTCCGCACCAGCAACACTGAAGGCCACACCTAGTAGGCGTGGTTAATATTGTACATACCTTTCCGGGCGGAGAAGAGCGGCCGGACAGCCGTGTGGGCGGAGCTTCAAGTGTTTGCGGGCCCTTGGGACAGGACGGATAAGAGGTTCCGGAAGGCTTGGGGATTGGAGTACAAAGATGGCCGTTCGAGGACAGCTATGGAGTAGTAAGATGGGCGAAAACCGCCTTACGCCTATAGAGTTCTGTAACTGACTGTGAGCTCAGGGCTAGAGAGGAACAATAGCTGCTCAAACTCGAAACTCTATGGTACCCACACCGGATATCCGGCTGGAGTGTGTGGGTTTTTATTTACCGGCGTGAGGACAGAAGATCCTCAGGTAATACATTTTCCTTTTTCACTGTGTTTGTTTGTATATCTATAAAATATAATTTTTAAGTTTTTTTTTGTATATATTATATATACTCCTGTGTTTACAATGTGTAGATTAATACACACTTGAGTATACGCTGTGAAGAATAATATACATTATATATATATATATATATATATATGTGTACACACACTCTGTGTATAGAATAACATATATATATATATATATATATATATATATATATATCCTGCAGACCCCCAGTGCGCTGTGTATACAGTAATGCATGCTGTCACGCCGACCCCTGTTTGCGGTGTATATAGTAATGTATGCTGTCATGTGGACCCCCTGTTTGCGGTGTATACAGTAATGCATGCTGTCATGTGGACCCCCTGTTTGCGGTGTATACAGTAATGTATGCTGTCATGTGGACCCCCTGTTCGCAGTGTATACAGTAATGCATGCCATCATGCGGACCCTGTTTGTGGAGTATACAGTAATGCATGCCTTCATGCGGACCCCTGGGCGTGATGTGTACAGTAATGCATGCCGTCACGTTGACCCCTGTTTGCGTTGTATACAGTAATGCATGCCGTCACGCAGACCCCTGTGCGTGGTGCATGCAGTAATGCATTCTGTCACGCGGACCCCTGGGTGTGATGTGTACAGTAATGCATGCCCTCACGCAGACCCCTGTTTGCGGTGTATACAGTAATGCATGCCCTCACGCAGACCCCTGTTCGCGGTGTATACAGTAATGCATGCCTTCACGTGGACCCCTGTTTGCAGTGTATACACTAATGCATGCCTTCACACAGACCCCTGTTTGCGGTGTATACAGTAATGCATGCCTTCACGTGGACCCCTGTTTGTGGTGTATACACTAATGCATGTCTTCACACAGACCCCTGTTTGCGGTGTATACAGTAATGCATGCCTTCACGCGGACCCCTGTTCGCGGTGTATACAGTAATGCATGCCTTCACACAGACCCCTGTTCGCGGTGTATACAGTAATGCATGTCTTCACGCAGACCCCTGTGTGCGGTGTATACAGTAATGCATTCCTTCATGCGGACCCCTGTGCACAGTGCGTACAGTAATGTATGCCATCACAAAGACACGTTGGGCAGCAGTGACCACAGTATGGTATCCTTTGAAATTGTTATGAGAAACCCAATAACAAGGGTTTAACCAAAGCATTCAGTTTTAAAAACACTAATATTACAAAACTAAAAGTAACATTAAAGGATATTCAGTGAGATGTAATCTTCAAAGATAAAAATGCATAAGATTCATGGAATGTGTTTAAAATGCTGTTAGATAAACACAGCAATATATACCATTGGGTAATAAGCACAAGAGGAGCAAAGTAAGATCATTGTGGCGTAATAAAGAGGTTTGCAGGGAAATGAGAAAGAAGAAGCAGGCTTTTAAAGTGTTTCTCAGATGGGTCAGATGCATCAATTAAAGTATACAAATAATGTAATTAAATCTGCAAAGAAGCAATTAAGCTAAATTGAAAATGAGGTAAGTATTGCAAAAGAGAGCAAGAAAAATCCTAAATCATTCTACAAGTATATTAATAATAAAAAGATGAAGGTTGATATTGGTCCTCTTAAGGCAGATACAGGTGAATTCATTAGCGCGGATAAGGTAAGGCTATGGCTGACACCTTAAACACATGCTTTTTTTCTGTATATGCAAAGAAAGAGACAAAACCCCAGAATTTCCTCCATCAAGTACGTGGTTTGCTGAGGACAAAGTCCAAAAAGAGGAAAATGTTATGGTGAATAAAGCACCTGGATCTGATGTTACACACCTAAGTTTGGTTAAGGAACTTGGTTCAGTAATTGCAATGCCATTACACTTAATATTTATTCACTCACTTTCAGGTAGAGTGCATTGTGATTGGAGGAAAGCTGATGTAGTTCCATTGTTCAAAAATGGGACAAGATCCAGTCCAGGAAACTATAGTCCCATGACTTCTATAGTGACTAAGATATTAGAAGGGTAACTGACAGCATTCAGAACTATGTGAAGATAAACAATATTATTAGTAGGAACCAGCATGGTTTTATGAAGATTAGATCATGTCAAACTAATATACTTGCATGTTACGAAAGACTAAGTAGTAACTTGGACAAATGAATTGCTGTAGATGTAGTATACTTGGATTTTGCAAAAGCCGTTGATACAGTGCCCCATAACAGGTTACTGCATATATCAAAATGCTTCAGTTTGGGAGGTGATATATGTACGTGGATTGAGAACTGGTTAAATGATAGATGTCAGAGTTGTTTTAAATGCAACCTTTTCAAGTTGGTCTAAAATTGTAAGCGGGGTGCCACAGGGGTCAGTCCTGGGCCCAATGCTTAGGTACTTCGTAACGTACATAGTAGTGTAGGAACCTGGTAATGTACACAGTAGAGTAGAAAAATAAGTACTGTACATAGTAATGTACAGTATCATACATAGGAACAAATTGATGTAAATAATAACATAGTAATGTATGTAGTAATATAGTAACATATATAATAACATAGTAATGTATATGGGAACATACATAGTAAGGTGCTGCTTCTTCCTTCCCCCCCAGGATGTACGCCGTATACCGCCAGGCGCATCCTCCCACCGGGTTGGAGTTCTCCATGTACTGTAACTTTTTCTCCAACTCTGAGAAGAACCTGGTGGTGGCCGGAACATCCCAGCTTTACGTCTATCGTCTGAACCATGACTGTGAGGTGAGTGCACCACTCTGAGACCCCCGCTCTTTCACTTATACACATTGAAAGAAATTCTCTATAGTAAACTATAGCAAAAGAAGAACACAAGTTTGAGCTATAGTAATATGTGATGTATGAATCCTTCTGCACTGCGAGTAGCTTATTTCCCTTAGTAACTAAAACTCCAATATATACTGTTTCATGATGCAAGTTTTGGCTTGCCCTTTATCCTCCTCCCCTCGGAGGCTTGCCCTTTTAGCCTCCTCCCCCTACCCTTGCTGGCTTGCCCTTTTAGCCTCCTCCCCTTTATCCTTCTCCCCCTTGGAGACTTGCCTTTTATACTCCTTCTCCCCCTCGGAAGTCTGCACTTTATCCCCCCTGATTTTCACCCCTCTCTCGAGGCCTGTCATTCCCCTATGTAGTGGCCTATCCAGTGCCTGTCCCACTGACCCTTCCCTGTTCCCTGATCCTGTACCCCATTGCCTCCCTGAAGTGTGATTAATGACATAGTTTGGTTCCTCTACATCCACAGATATAAATATCATGAATATTAGATTTTACATTGCACTGACCTGTTCTATCCTTCCACAGAGCTCATCCAAAGGAGACAGGGGATCAGGTAAGTGTCTGTATGTATGTACACAGTACGGCTATGTAGTGCAGCACAGGCTGGTGCTATTCTGGGTAAGGTGCATACTGGGTACTTGGCTATCGTCTGCGGAACAGGATCTGTGGTATTCTGGGTAATCTAGGTGCATGTTGGGACAATCAGTGGGCAGTGAAATGTTCCCTCCTTCACTTTATCTCCTGTTGTCCTTCATTGTCTTCTTCTCAGTAGATTTTCCATAAAATATTACCATATTGAACCCACCAACCCAGATGTGTTTTCTGGCTGTTTTTTGACACCTTCAGTCACCCAACCTTTTATTTATTTGTATTTTCCACCCCCTAACTTTCTGCTCTCCTCCTCGCCCCCTTCCTGGTACCAGTCGCCCACTTTTTGGTATTGATTGGCCTTTCCAGTTTCTCATCATAATGTAGTTCCAAATATTTTCTCTTGTGCCTTTTCACCCCCTTCTCTACAATTCTACTCCTGACATTTTCCTACTTTATCCTCTCTCCTTACCGTGTTGTCCCATCTCTTCTCCTTTCTTGCACAGAGGTGAAAGGTCACAAAGAGAAGCTGGAGCTTATGGCATCCTTCTCGTTCTTTGGGAACGTTATGTCCATGGCCAGTGTCCAGCTGGCCGGAGCCAAGAGAGACGCCCTCCTACTGAGCTTTAAGGAGGCCAAGGTTGGTGCCATTTAACGCTAATATACAACATTGTTTGTTTGCCTGAACCTTTTCTATCCTACAGTCCACTTTATTGCTGGTACTGACCCCCACCCTACCCGGTCGCACTTTTGTACGGCTCTGTTTGTCCCCCTCTACCCCTGTTATGTCCCTTTTTTTTATTTCCTTGATAAAGGATTGAGAACAAGCTCTCTCAAACTACTAATCTCTGCCTTATCTATTTTATTCCAGAAAAACATTGTTATAATTCCTGAATTTTAGATATCCCTACCATTTATTTTTGACTTTTCGGTCCTTAACGCTCTCAGCTTTATTATATGTAAACTAAACTAGCAAGCTGTGTGTTCTATACGGCAGAAGGTGGTAGGAATTTCATTATTCTGCCTCCCTCAATTGGACTGAAAAAGTATTTATCTGTGAGTGAGTAAAAAAAAAAAAAAAAATCTCCTTTTTTAATTTTTTATTTTTTTTTTTCCTCCTCCTTTCTGTAGCTGTCGGTGGTGGAGTATGATCCTGGGACCCATGATCTGAAGACGCTCTCTCTACATTACTTTGAGGAGCCGGAACTACGGGTACTTTAAGTTGAATGTTGATCTCTCTCAGTTGGATTGACACATTTGGTGCAGATTCACTGTTTCCTCTGCATCTAGCGATGTGAGAGTTAGAGGACTGTTTTTGCAGAAATACCGTACATTAGAATATGACGTGCACCATGCAGCTCTGCCCAGTTTAAATTACTCTCTTAACTCTTTGACCTTTACTCACCTTTCAGAAGACAATGGCCAGAATAATATCCAGTTACCTTAATCAGTTTTCATCTCCTCCACAACATGTACCACTGTTGGCCTTCACACATCTCTCCTTGCCACTGCTCTTAGAATATGTCATCTCCTCCTGCTTGTCTGCGCTCATCTCCTACTTGGCACTTCCATGGTGCTGGTCTCCTTCTCTAACTCATCCTCAGCTTGTGTCCTCCTACTGCTTGCCCCCCACTCGCCGCCTCGTCCGGCTCGGATCCCCCGCTCGCCACCTCGTCCGGCTCAGATCCCCCGCTCACCTCCTCGTCCGGCTCGGATCCCTCGCTTGCCGGCTCAGAGCCCCCGCTCGCTGCCTCGTCCGGCTCGGATCCCCCCGCTCCTCGGGCTTGTCTTGCCCCCTCATATGTTTAACCCCCCCCCATCCCCAAGTTGCTTTCACTCATCATCCCATAGATGCCTCTTCCTCTTGGTGAGTTTTATGTGTAGGACCAGATGCAATATCTGAATTCTTGGGCAGTCTCGGTATTACTGGAGCTGAACCGCCCTGTATCGGAGTATAAGTGCAGGCCTTTAGGTAACTATGTTATGTGTGACTCACTCACAGTCTCTCTCTCCTTTCTTCCCGTCCCCCTTTTCCTTCGCTCTGTATCCCTTATGTGCGGCTGTGGGTCACAGGACGGCTTTGTGCAGAACGTTCACATTCCCATGGTGCGGGTGGACCCCAGTGGGCGTTGTGCTGTCATGCTGATATATGGCACCCAGCTGGTGGTTCTGCCCTTCCGGAGGGACACTCTGGCAGAGGAGCATGAGGGACTTATGGCAGAGGGGTAAGTAGCAGTTCAATGAGGGAATGGGAGGGGGTAACTAGCACTGCAGTGAGGGAATGAGAGGGGGGTAAGTAGCACTGCAGTGGGGGGGAATGGAAGAGGGGTAAGTAGCACTGCAGTGGGGGGGAATGGAAGAGGGGTAAGTAGCACTGCAGTGGGGGGGAATGGAAGAGGGGGTAAGTAGCACTGCAGTGAGGGGGAATGGAAGAGGGGGTAAGTAGCACTGCAGTGAGGGGGAATGGAAGAGGGGGTAAGTAGCACTGCAGTGGAGGGGAATGGAAGAAGGGGTAAGTAGCACTGCAGTGGGGGGGGATGGAAGAGGGGGTAAGTAGCACTGCAGTGGGGGGGAATGGAAGAGGGGGTAAGTAGCACTGCAGTGGGGGGGAACGGAAGAGGGGGTAAGTAGCACTGCAGTAGGGGGGGAACGGAAGAGGGGGTAAGTAGCACTGCAGTGGGGGGGGAACGGAAGAGGGGGTAAGTAGCACTGCAGTTGGGGGGGACGGAAGAGGGGTAACTAGCACTGCAGTGAGGGAATGGGAAGGGGGTAACTAGCACTGCAGTGAGGGAATGGGAGGGGGGTAACTAGCACTGCAGTGAGGGAATGGGAGGGGGGTAACTAGCACTGCAGTGAGGGAATGGGACGGGGGTAACTAGCACTGCAGTGAGGGAATGGGACGGGGGTAACTAGCACTGCAGTGAGGGAATGGGACGGGGGTAACTAGCACTGCAGTGAGGGAATGGGACGGGGGTAACTAGCACTGCAGTGAGGGAATGGGACGGGGGTAACTAGCACTGCAGTGAGGGAATGGGACGGGGGTAACTAGCACAGCAGTGAGGGAATGGGACGGGGGTAACTAGCACAGCAGTGAGGGAATGGGACGGGGGTAACTAGCACTGCAGTGAGGACACACTATACAGAGGTAGGTGCATATCACATCATACAGAAGTAGGTGCATAACACACTATATAGAGGTAGCTCCATATCACATGTAATGCACACACACACTATACAGAGGTAGGTCCATATCACATGTAAAACACACACTATACAGAGGTAGGTCCATATCACATGTAAAACACACACTATACAGAGGTAGCTTGACATCATACACACTATACAGAGGTAGGTGCATATCACAAAACAAACACTATACAGTAAAAAAAATTACCACAGTCAACGCCATGCAACATTTTATTGTGTGTGTGTAGGATTTAGTGTAGGTGTCCATTTATATTTGTTATATCTGTAGTAACTGAATATTATTGTGGGGGAGTCATATATAAATGTGTGTGTGTGAACTGTGCTTCAAATTTGTTTCTGTGCATATATTGTCCTCAGACAGAAGTCCAGCTTCCTGCCCAGTTACATCATCGATGTGCGGGAACTGGACGAGAAGCTTCTCAATATCATCGATATGCAGTTCCTGCATGGATACTATGAGCCGACATTGCTGATTCTGTATGAGCCCAACCAGACCTGGCCTGGGTATGTCACATGGAGCACACTCTCTCTCTCCTCATATATTGACACACACACACACACACACACACACACACACACACACACACACACACACACACACACACACACACATATATATATCATACATAGACACACTCTTTCACACATACATCATACATAGTCACTCTTTCACACACACACACATTGACTGACACACTTTCACACACTGACACACACAGAAACACTATTCCCTAGCAGTCAAACCTTATTTGCATATGCTCTGTAATTGTAATGGTGGCTGGAGAAATGTCCGGTTTACCGACTGTTCCCTGGTTGGCACCTGCTCCCCCTCTATTTTGTCTTATGTAGAATAAGCAAGTTAGGTGAACACCTGATAACCACGCTAGGTTGAGCTGCATAGATGGTGTTAAAGTTTGTGTTTAATGTCTGTAGGCGCGTGGCTGTCCGTCAGGACACCTGCAGTATCGTGGCCATCTCCTTGAATATACTACAGAAAGTGCATCCTGTCATCTGGTCTCTCACCAGCCTGCCCTATGACTGCACCCAGGCCCTGGCAGTGCCCAAGCCCATCGGTGAGTAACTGCATCCAGGCCGTGGGAGTGCCCAAACCCATCAGTAGCTGCATTCAGGCCCTGCTCTACTTCTTCTGCTGTTCCCGGGCTGTGTTTGGTCTGTTCTCCTCCCTCTGCTGTTCCCGGTCTGTCTTTGGTCTGCTCTACTCCCTCTGCTGTTCC
The DNA here is from genome assembly GCA_037306005.1 of Rhinophrynus dorsalis. NCBI lineage: Eukaryota > Metazoa > Chordata > Amphibia > Anura > Rhinophrynidae > Rhinophrynus > Rhinophrynus dorsalis. The sequence continues at coordinate 14,529 of JBBDGT010000333.1, read as the reverse complement.
CGGGCTGTGTTTGGTCTGTTCTCCTCCCTCTGCTGTTCCCGGTCTGTCTTTGGTCTGCTCTACTCCCTCTGCTGTTCCCGGGCTGTCTTTGGTCTGTTCTCCTCCCTCTGCTGTTCCTGGGCTGTCTTTGGTCTGTTCTCCTCCCTCTGCTGTTCCCGGGCTGTCTTTGGTCTGCTCTACTCCCTCTGCTGTTCCTGGGCTGTCTTTGGTCTGTTCTCCTCCCTCTGCTGTTCCTGGCCTGTCTTTGGTCTGTTATCCTCCCTCTGCTGTTCCTGGCCTGTCTTTGGTCTGTTATCCTCCCTCTGCTGTTCCTGGGCTGTCTTTGGTCTGTTCTCCTCCCTCTGCTGTTCCCGGGCTGTCTTTGGTCTGCTCTACTCCCTCTGCTGTTCCCGGGCTGTCTTTGGTCTGTTCTCCTCCCTCTGCTGTTCCCGGGCTGTCTTTGGTCTGTTATGTCTCTGCGTTCTCTCCCCTGACACTCTCTCATGTTACGTCTCTGTGGTCTCTCTCATGTTACGTGTCTAGGTGGGGTTGTGATCTTTGCCGTGAATTCTCTTCTGTATCTGAATCAGAGCGTTCCTCCGTATGGCGTGGCCTTGAACAGCCTGACCAATGGCACCACCTCGTTCCCTCTCAGTAAGTAACAATGATGTGTGAGTACCACTCAACCCCTGTCCTGCCCACCTGTATCTGTACAGACGCCTGTGTGTGTGTCACTCGCCCACCCAAGTGTCTGTATCTCTATAGGTACACATGTTGGTGTGTGTGTGTCACTCTCCCTTCCATGTCTCCTGCTGCTGTGTGTTTTTTTCGCTGGGAACTCTAATTCTTCTTTTAATCACATTATTTTATCTGTCTTTGTTTTTGCTTCTGCAGAGCCTCAGGACAACATCCGCATCACTCTTGACTGCTCCCAGGCAACGTTCATCTCCTATGACAAGATGGTGATTTCCCTAAAGGGAGGAGAAATGTAAGAGACCATGTGGGGTGTCACTGGCCAGTGGCTAAAGGACTATGCACTGAGGAATGACAGTGACTTCATGCCCCCACTACACGAGACCGGCGGGGCAGTGCCCCCACTACACGAGACCGGCGGGGCAGTGCCCCCACTACACGAGACCGGCGGGGCAGTGCCCCCACTACACGAGACCGGCGGGGCAGTGCCCCCACTACACGAGACCAGCAGAACAAAATACAGTATTGCATGAGACCAACATAACGAGGGGATTTTTGTACTTACCGATCCTTTTCTCTTAGTCCATTGAAGGATGCAGGAAACACGGTGTATAGAGGCTTCCCTATAGAAGGCAGGACACTCTAGATGAGACCCTCCTACTTCCAGCTGCCTATTCCCTTCCACCAATCCGACTGAATTCATCTTTCATATAGCAAAGTCAGGAAAGGATTAGACACTAGAACAGAACCGCAAAGAAGCAGCAGGGCACCCCTACCCAAATTGGTTTTCTGTTGGCGGGATGCCCTGCATCCCATTATGGACTTAGAGAAAAGGATTTATTGGTAAGTACAAAAATTCCCTTTTCTCTAGCTTCACTGATGGATTCAGGGGACCATGGGGATGTCACAAAGTGGTTCTAAGATTAGAGGGAAAGAAAACTAATGAACAGTGACATGACTTGATTAGACATGGGCTGAACTTGATGGAAGTATGTCTTTTTTTTCAGCCTAACCAACTATGTTACATAAAAAACTTTGTGGCCAAAACTGTCATCTTAAAGGGATAGTAATACTTTGTTTTATCTTTATTTTATTTTGTAGGCATTAAAAAAAAAACCAAGAAGAACGATATAAGTCTTATCTCTCAAACCTTTATGGTCTGAGAGATATTCACAATCAAAGTTTCCCCTCCCGCCCCTTTTACCTAGTGTAAGCAATCTCTTCTCAGATGTGGAATCCAGTCCATAGACCAGACACACAACAGAAGGAGACAATCTTCTTTCTATGAGAACAATGAACGCCCTGCCCCCCTTGACAGGTTTTTCCCTTATCTTAATTGAAGATTGTCCCTCTGCAATCTACCTGGGCACCTCCCTTCTGATCTTGCTGAGCAGTGTTACATCAGTAAAAGGGGTGGGAGGGGGATACTTTATCATTGAATTACTCTTGTACTACAACTCTGACAGAATTGAAATAACACTCTCCAAAGTCCAAATACTATGATGATTAATTAGAGCTGCTTTTATTATGAAACATTACTATCCCTTTAAGATGCAAAAATATTACCTTTATAAAACTGTGTGAACAGATAACCATTTTGCTGCTTTGAAGAGTTGGTTATAACAGTAGCTTGAGTAATTCTTGATTGATGTGGAATGCTGAAACAACTTTGGGTTGGAAGTCAGGGACAGTCCTTTAAACAACTTTAAAAAAATCTTGATGGAAGATAAGATGCAGAGGCGAGCAGTATAAGGTGCTGAGTTATGAAACTCTTCTTGATGACACAACAGCGATGAGAAATACTGTTATATTGGTCAGGTCTTTGATAGAGGCTGATGATAGCATTTTGAAGGGAGTGGATTGAAGACCCTCCAAAACCAGATTCAAATCTCAAGGTGGAATAGGAGCCCTGTTTGGAGAAAGTATACTATTCACTCCTTGAAAGAACGTGTGGATTTTGGGAATAGTAGCTAATTTGTTTGGTAAAGAACTGAGCCGAAACTTGTACTTTGAGAGAATTAACTCGTTTTTCAAGACCGGCTTGCATTAAAACTAGAACTGTAGGAAATGGACCTGTAGTGGATCTATCGAATGCTCATTACAAAACAAAAAATATATTCTACAGATTTCATGATGTATTTTAGCTGAGGCGGTTTGTGTTCTCTCAACACTGTTTGGATTATTGAATCACTCAATCCCTTGTTCTTCAAGATTTTGGTTTCAAGCTCCAGGCCGTCCAAGTAATATTTTGTAAGTTGTGATGATGAATGGCCCCAGTGATGGAACATCTGTGGAAGTCAAGTTTCTGTTATCTACATGTTTTGTAGATGGGGAAACAAAGCTCTGCTTGGCCTAAAGGGGGTGAGGAGGACTGCACTAGCCTTTTATCTCATTTTGAAAAGAACTCTGGGATAGCTATTGGAGGGAAGACCTATACCAGTTTGTACTTCCAAGGAATAGTTAGCACATCTACTGCTAATGCCTGTGGGTCTCTCATTCTGGCACAATACACAGGAAGCTTCTTGTTTCTCCGTGATGCCATCATGTCTACTTTGTGTGCCCCACGATCCACTATTTGAAGGAAGATCTTTCTCTTAGGTCTATCATCTGTCTGCTCAGGCAGTCTGCTCCCCAGCTGTCTTCTCCCGGAATGTATATGGCCGATAATGCTGGGATGTGGTATTTTTCCCAAAGGAGAATGCTTTCCATCTTCCTCCAAGCAGCTTTTGCTGTTTGTGCTTCCTTGGCGGTTGATGTAAGCCACTGCTCTGGTGTCGGACTGAATCGGAACAAAGTTCAAACAGTGCGTCAATTTGTTGGTGTTGACTGAGGTGAATGAGCGTGCGTGCACACTTAGCATTCTTACGTGTGCTCGTCCTCCCCTATAATGTATGCTTTCATTCTCTTTACCTAAGTATAGAAACCGCAACGTGGTTATTCACTTTCTGTTTCACACGTTCCGGATTAGAAACCGTAACTATTTAGCTATGCCGCAATGCAGCTGTGCCCGCTTGTTGTCTCTCGTCTTGGTCGGGGTACCGAATAGAGTGAATACAATGTGTAATATCTCCTTATAGATCCCAAGAATCTGTCTGTTCTAGGTGAACTGTAGGACTCCTTCAGTTCCTCATCATTTCACGTTTCTTCACTGCCAATGACTGAGTGGAATTGTGTCATCTTGTTACCAAAGTGCTATTCCAACGGAATATAGCACAGATACCAGTGTAATAAGTGAAGGTCCTCTTCTATAGTTCTTCACCAGAAGTTGATTTTTTTTAAATAAAATTACGTTTCACTATTTTCCCCTTGAGGAAATATCCCTGTACTTCCTGAGGGAAACTCTTAGAAAAACTGAATTAATTTGGGTTGGTGGGAGGAGTTTTATATAGAGTGCCCTGTCTCCTATAGGGAAACTTTTATAACCCATGGTCCCTGCATCTTTAAATGACTCTAGAGGAACACCATTATATGAGACCAGCAGGGCAGTACAGTGCACAATTCCATGAGATCAGTAATGCAGTGTACCATTACATGAGACCACAGCAGCACAACACACAGCTTTACATTAGACTAGCAGGACAGTACACAATTACATGAGACCAGCAGGACAATATACAATTGCATGAGACCAGCCTGGGAATTCCAATACATGCCACCATCAGGGTCCTGTGGTCACATCAGAGCAGTGCACCACTACATGAAACAAGCAGAGCAGCGCACCATTACATGAAACCAGCAGGGCCATGTACCATTACACAAGACAGAGCAGTACATCATTACATGGGACCAGCAGGGCAGCGCACCATTACACAAGGCAGAGCAGTACATTATTACATGGGACCAGCAGGGCAGTGCACCATTACACAAGGCAGAGCAGTACATCGTTACCGGAACCTGTGACTCACTGTGCCTCACACGTATGTGTACGTTTCTTTTCTCCTCAGTTATGTGCTGACCCTGATCACAGATGGAATGAGAAGTGTCCGGTCCTTTCACTTCGACAAAGCTGCTGCCAGCGTCCTCACCACCTCTGTGAGTATCCACAGTCGCGCCTGAGGCGTGCGCTCTTTTGGGTTGCCGCCTGGGGCCAGCGTGCTTGCCTGGGACAGGTGGGTTTGTGCTGGGTGGCTGGGCTACTATGTACCGCAGATGCTTTACCTACTCTCTCTGTTCTGTAACATGCTGATGGCGCTGTGCAAGCTGGAGTCACAGCCGGGGCATATTGCTCTGTTTATAAATTCACGTCTGCACCGAATGTAACCGTTTGGGTGACTGGATCCTCATGGACTTGTGTTTTCATGCCAAGTGTCTTGGGGTGAAGAGAAAATTCTCAGAAGCTGTGGATACACCCGCTCCCCCACCATCCTATACAAATAACCTGTTTTCCCCCCGCAGATGACTCTGATGGAGCCGGGTTACCTATTCTTGGGGTCACGTCTAGGGAACTCTCTGCTCCTCAGATACACAGAGAAGGTGCAGGACAGCCCAGCAGGGCCAAGCAAAGATACTGACAAACTGGTGAGTCATGGACTGGTGGCAGCTTTTCAATGTGTTGGAGACCTTACCAACTGCCTTTCCAGTTGGTGAGGTGATAATTATGGGAGATTTTAATGTTCTAGATGTGACTGGCTGGTTCCCATTGTTGTATCATTAAGGAGTCTGAATATCCTGGATTCCTTGCTAGGGACATCCTTTGTACAGTTGGTGAAGGAACCACCTCTCGATGAAACAATATTAGATGTGAGTCTCACAAATACTGATAGACAGTCAGATGTATCTGTAGGTGATAGCCTGGGGACCAGTGGTCACTAATCAGTGTGGTGTAATAAACTGGAAATGTCAGTGAGTAAATGCACTTAAACAAACATCTTAGACTTTAGAAGGGCAGATTTTTTGCTTATGGATAAACGCCTAAGTAATTCATTAGCAGAGGGGAGGTTGTCCCATAGTGTGCAGAGACAATGGGAACAGCTAAAAAATAACATTTTATCTGCAGCTGAATTCTGCATCAGACATGTAAACAGGTAAAAAAGTGACATTTGGTTTAGCGGCAGCAGGTGATGTAAAGGATAAAAATGTGCATACTGGAAGTGCAGGCAGGCTTCAGTACAGGAAATACAGGCAAAGTACAAGAATTACAGGCAGACTCAGTACAAACAGTCAGTACAGGAAGTGCAGGCAGGCTTCAGTACAGGAAATACAGGCAAAGTACAAGAATTACAGGCAGACTCAGTACAAACAGTCAGTACAGGAAGTGCAGGCAGACTCGGTGCAGGAAGTGCAGACAGGCTTCAGTACAGGAAATACAGGCAAAGTACAAGAATTACAGGCAGACTCAGTACACACAGTCAGTACAGGAAGTGCAGGCAGGCTCAGTACAGGAAATATGTAGACAAAGTACAGAAACTGCATGTTGTCTCCGTACAGGAAGTGCAGGCAGACTTGGTACGGCTCAGTACAGGAAGTGCAGGCAGACTCAGTATGGCTCAAGTACAGGAAGTGCAGGCAGACTCAGTCTCAATAAAGGAAACGCAGGCAGACTCAGTATGGCTCAGTACAGGAAGTGCAGGCAGACTTGGTACGGCTCAGTACAGGAATTGCAGACAGTACAGGAAGTGCAGGCAGGCTCAGTACAGGAAGTGCAGGCAGACTCAGTCTCAATAAAGGAAACGCAGGCAGACTCAGTATGGCTCAGTACAGGAAGTGCAGGCAGACTCAGTCTCAATAAAGGAAACGCAGGCAGACTCAGTATGGCTCAGTACAGGAAGTGCAGGCAGACTTGGTACGGCTCAGTACAGGAATTGCAGACAGTACAGGAAGTGCAGGCAGGCTCAGTACAGGAAGTGCAGGCAGACTCAGTCTCAATAAAGGAAACACAGGCAGACTTGGTACGGCTCAGTACAGGAAGTGCAGGCAGACTCAGTCTCAATAAAGGAAACGCAGGCAGACTTGGTATGGCTCAGTACAGGAAGTGCAGACAGTACAGGAAGTGCAGGCAGACTCAGTCTCAATAAAGGAAACGCAGGCAGACTTGGTACGGCTCAGTACAGGAAGTGCAGACAGTACAGGAAGTGCAGGCAGACTCAGTCTCAATAAAGGAAACGCAGGCAGACTTGGTACGGCTCAGTACAGGAAGTGCAGACAGTACAGGAAGTGCAGGCAGACTCAGTATGGCTCAGTACAGGAAGTGCAGGCACCTCAGTACAGCTCAGTATGGTTGTACGACAGGCTTCCCCTTCAGTCAGCTACAACACTGACTTCAGGAAAATGGGAGGGAGAGGGGAACTTTGCGAGTGATTATCTCTCAAACCATAAAGGTTTGAGAGATGACACTGGGGGCAAATAATTTCTTTTTCACTGTCGTCCAATACAGGTCACTGGTACTTCTGGGAGGCGATTCGCCCCTTTAATAGGCAGGAACAATTATGCAAATGATTGCAGTGGGCGGAGCCTCCCCTCTTACTTAAGCCACCTTCAGGCCAGAGCCACTAGATTTGATTTGTTCCTGGGTGCTGTGCACACCTGGTAGAGAACATCTATGCATTCATCTTAGTAGTTTGTTATTTTTTATTCAAATATGGAATACCACCATTAGGAAGGTGACCATGGCTGTGAATTGCCCTCTTTAAAGTGGCTGGTGCAGCTTCCAGGGATTTTCTGTGGACCTTATGCCCTGAAGAGGGAACAGCTTGGGTTAAGCAGCTTCCCTACTGGGGAATTTTCCTCTGGTCTATTCCCACTTCATCATGGTCACCTGAAGACAGAAGTCCTTGCAGGAAAGGTGAGCCACCCATTGAGTGCTGAAGGTCCACTTGTCCCCACAGTGTCCCTTTGATGGGCTTGTATTTGGGAGTTTGCTTTGCACTCCAGCACTCATAGGGTGTTTTTATTTGCATTTATTGTATTTAATGCAGTTTCTGTGGTATTCTCTGGGTTTGGATCCTTGAATAGTATTTCTTTATGTGTTTTATGTATGTTTGGGCACTTTTTAATGTTTTAGAAAACTTTATTAAAAATGGTGTTCCGCGCCTTTAAGCGCGGCTTTTCCCGCTTATACGCTATGGCTCCTTTACTCTCTATGAGATTTCACAGTCTGGGACATATCTCTGGAACCGCTTGTCACAGCAACTCCAGAGAGGGCTCATTTTAATGCTAGGCTCCTGCTCTATCATCTGGTGTATGTTTTATTAGTGTGGGGTGTTCAGGGGGGCTTCGGGCACTGTTTGGGGTACTTGTATGGGGAAAACTACATTTCCCATGAGCGCCCGGTTCGCGCTCGTTTCTGATTGGCTGTACTGACGGCCGCCATTTTGTGGAGCTCTTCCTCAGCGAGTACACTACGCAGGGACCGAGCCTTCTCTCCCCTCAACAGATTAACCCTTCGCTGGCCAGATAAGTCCATTTTTAGGCATTTCTGGGGTGAGACTTTAATCTTCCACACTATTTCTGGGTGATATAGTTTAAAGTGGGGTATATTGACGCTGTGAGCATGTCTACTTCACTTGAGCTAGGGGCTAGACCCAAGTCTAAGGAGGATGGGGGGTCTGCTCCCCCCATGGCTTTTGCTCCTCTTGTCACACTGGGTTATCTAGTGATACTGTGGGGGATCTATGCCCCAACTGCACTGGTCAGGATAGCAACCCTGGGCTTCCCAGCCATGCTATTGAGCCATCTTGGGTGAGGGAGTTTAAAGCTGCCACTAGGGATCTCAGATCCACTCTTCAACTTTTTCCCTCTCAGGTACAGGGGGCTCTCCAGGTCTGGCAGACCCCCGCTACAATCAGGACCTCCCTGCCTAAGCCACAGGGGGCTCCTGATGTGTTGCAGGATTCTGATGCTGAGGAACGCACTGTTATTGAGTCTAACAGGTCCATTGGGGACCCTTATGAATGTGACCCTGAAGTTTCGGCTGAGGGTCTGATTAGAGCTGTTCTGAATACGCTCAACCTTCCTCTGACTCAGGAATCCACTTATGATCCTACTGATGTTTTTCAAAAGAAACCATCTAAGCCTGTTGTTTGTTTCCCAACTAACCCTACTCTTGCCCGTCTAGTCTGTGAGGCATGGAAGAATCCTGATAGATCTTCCTCTGTCTCTAAAAAGTTTGCTAAACTGTACCCTTTTCCTGAGACTGAGCTGGCAAAATGGGTTCATCCCCCCAAGGTGGATGCTCCTGTTTCCAGGCTATCCAAATCTACCGCCTTGGCTGTCTCTGATGCCTCTGCCCTGCAGGATTGGACGGGTAAAAAGCTAGAGCTTTCTCTTAAGTCTATTTTTGCCTCCATTGGCACTGCCATGCGTCCAACTTTTGCAGTGGCATGGGTTAATAGAGCCATTGCGGCCTGGACTGAACGACTGACTGAAGCGGTTCGCCAGGATGCACCAGTATCTGAACAGTTGCAGCTTCTTGCTAATATCACGGAAGCTCAGAATTATGTTGCTGACGCTGCCTTTGATGCTGTGCGCATGATGGCGAGGGCCTCCACTGCTTCTGTGGTGGCTAGGCGTGCCCTTTGGCTGAAAATTTGGTCTGCTGATACAGCCTCTAAGAAAGCCTTGCTTTCCTTGCCCTTTCAGGGGAATTTGCTATTTGGGTCTGAACTCAAAGAAATGATCAGTGAGGCTACTGGCGGTAAAAGTACTCTTCTACCCTCAGTCTTTAAGAAAAAGTTTCCAGCCAAACGCAATCGGTCCTTTCGTTCCTTTCAGACTGAGACACGCTCCTCGGCCCAGACGGGTCCTCCCGCTACGCACTCATCCTCCAAGCTCAAACAGTCCTGGAAGCCCAAAGTGGCCCCCAAGGCCAAGACCTCCAAGACTGCTTCGGCATGACTCGCCGAACCCGGGTCCGCATCCGACTGTAGGTGGACGTCTCCGCATCTTTCGCCGGACTTGGGAGGAGTCAGTGGCGGACCCATGGGTTCTTCAGGTGGTGTCAGAGGGATACAGGATCCCTTTCTCCTCCCTTCCTCCTTTTCGGTTCCATTTTACTCGTCCTTCTCAGGAACCCACAAAAAGACGTCTGTTCGACGACGCTATTCAGGATCTCTTGGACAGAGAGGTTTTGGAAGTGGTTTCTCAGGAGGACACAGGTTCAGGATTTTATTCCAACCTGTTTGTGGTGGCCAAAAAGGACGGAGGGGCTCGTCCTATTTTGGATCTCAAAGATCTCAATGCCTATGTGGTGACTTCCCACTTCCGCCAGGAGTCCCTGCGCTCTGTGATTGCTGCGATGTCTCCAGGGGAGTTCCTTGCCTCCCTGGACCTTCAGGATGCTTATCTTCACATCCCTATTCATCCAGAGAGCAGGCGGTACCTCAGGATTGCCTGCCACAGGGGACACTTTCAGTTTTCTGCTCTTCCCTTTGGACTGACATCAGCTCCTCAGGTTTTCCAGAGAGTGTTGGGCTCCCTGATAGCGGTGCTTCATCAGGACGGGGTCCGGGTGACTCCCTACATGGACAATCTCCTCATCAAAGCTTCTTCAGCAGAGCTTCTTCACCAGCAATTGCAGAAGTGTATCCACACTCTGACTCGTCATGGCTGGATCCTGAATCTGGACAAGTCGGACTTGGTCCCATCTCAGAGGCTTCTGTTCCTGGGTCTCCTGTTCAACACTCGCCAATGCATGGTGTTCCTGCCGGAGGATGTGGCTCATCAGATAGCTATCAGAGTGGCGGGGATTCTGGAACTGGACTTAGTGCCGGTAACGAAGTTGTCTTCCCTGGTGGGGAAGTTCATTTCCACGATCGAAGCGGTTCCTTTTGTAATGGCCCACTCCAGGGAACTTCAGAGATTTGTGATCCAGACGTGCAAGAGTCATCCAGATCATCAGCATCTGTCAGTCTCTCTACCTCCTCATGTGGAATCGAGTCTGCTCTGGTGGTTGGATCTCTCCCATCTCCTGAAAGGGAGATCCTTTCAAGTTCCTCGTTGGACCACGATCACGACGGATGCCAGCCTTCGGGGCTGGGGTGCTGTGTTGGGTCGCTTCAGTGCTCAGGGGAAATGGGGTCTGGAGGAATCTCTGCTCTCCATCAATGTTCTGGAACTACGTTCCATCCGGCTTGCCCTGAGACACTGGGAATCTCAATTGACCGGTCTTCCGATCAGAGTGGAATCCGACAACGCAACTGCGGTGGCTTACATCAACAGGCAAGGCGGCACAAGAAGCGGCACCGCCTGGTTGGAGGTCAAGGATATTTTGTCTTGGGCAGAAGATCACGTGCCTGTCATCTCTGCAGTTCATATTCCAGGCGTGGACAACGTCATGGCAGACTTCCTCAGTCGTCATACCGTCGACAGCGGAGAATGGGCTCTTCATCCAGAGGTGTTTCTCTTGCTCACCCAGAGGTGGGGGATGCCGGAGGTGGACCTGATGGCCTCCAGGCACAACAGGAAGGTTCCGGTGTTTTGCTCCCGGCGGAGGGACTCACTTGCTCTAGCAGTGGATGCCTTGTCGATCCCTTGGGATTTTTCTCTGGCTTACATCTTCCCTCCTCTTCCTCTATTGATCAGAGTCATCCAGAAACTGAAGCGGGAGCGTTGTCCTGTTATCCTGATCGCTCCAAACTGGCCTCGCCAGTCCTGGTATCCGGAGTTGATGGCCATGTCAGTGGCGGATCCGTACCCACTTCCTGCCCGTCCGGACCTGCTTCTTCAGGGATATCTGTGGAAGGAAGATGTTCACTCTCTCCATTTGATGGCATGGCGGTTGAATCCTCGATTCTAGCAAAGAAAGGTTTTTCTCCTTCTGTGGTGTCGACTATGCTCAGTGCTCGAAAGCCTGTGTCTTCCAAGATCGATCATCGCATATGGTCAACTTTTGTGACATTGTGCTCTGATAAGAAGTTATCCCTTGAGTTTCATCTTCCCACTGTCCTGGCCTTCTTGCAGGACGGTGTGGATAAGGGCCTCGGTCTGAGTTCCCTCAAAGTTCAGACTTCTGCCTTGTCTGTGTTTTTCCAGGAAAGAATCGCTATCCTTCCTGATGTGAAAGTTTTCTTTCAAGGTGTGACTCATGTTCGACCTGCCTTCAAGAGTCCTACTCCCCAGTGGGACCTCAATTTGGTGCTGGGAGTTCTCCAGCGACCACCGTTTGAATCCTTGGCTTCCATTCCTTTACGTCTCTTGACTTGGAAGATGGCCTTCCTTTTGGCTATTGTTTCAGTTCGCCGGGTAGCAGAGTTACAGGCTCTGTCTTGTAAACCTCCTTACCTGGTGTTCCACAGGGATAAGGCTGTGCTTCGCACTACCAAGGAATTCTTACCAAAGGTTGTCTCTGAGTTTCACATCAATCAGGAGATTGTGGTTCCCTCTTTCTGCCCTAATCCTTCATCTGACAAGGAAAGAGATCTCCATTTGTTGGATGTGGTGCGTTGCCTCAAGTTTTATGTGCATCGCACCGAGTCTATCAGGAAGTCTGACGCTCTATTCGTCATTCCTGAGGGGCCTAGGGCAGGGAGACCGGCTTCCAAAGTTACCATTGCCTCTTGGATTAAGGCTACTATCCGTGAAGCCTATAAGTTGCGGAATAAGCATGTTCCCTTCTGGGTGACTGCCCATTCCACCAGATCTATTGGGGCCTCTTGGGCCTACAAGAATCAGGCTTCTGCTGATCAACTGTGCAGAGCGGCTACTTGGTCCTCTGTGCACACCTTTTCTAAGCACTACCGAGTTGATGTACTGGCTTCGGCTGATGCCAGTTTTGGAAGGAAGGTCCTGGAGGCAGTTTTGCCTGTGTAGGTCTTCCGCTCTGTGATCCTTAGTGCTTCCTTACTGTTGAGCCCTGTTGGCTCTAGTTCCGTGTGCTGTGTTAGTTCAGGGATTGTTCCCTTGATCGGTGTCCTTTGACACTTACAGTTTGGGCTATGTTATTAACTGGTTCATAGCAGTTTTTATGTCTTGGGCCTTGTTCTGGTCCTTGCCTTAACTCCCACCTCTGGATCAGCTCAATGTTTGTACATCCCAGAAGTACCAGTGACCTGTATTGGACGACAGTGAAAATAGGATTTTAGTCTTACCTGTTAAATCCTTTTCACTTAGTCCATACAGGTCACTGGTCTCCCACCCTGTCAAGGGACCAGACCTGGCTCTCCTGTGGCATTCAGTGGGAGACCTTTGGGGCATGCTCACAGGAGTCTTTCTTCTTGCTTACCTGGGGTCAGTTTTAGGGTCTCAAATCAAATCTAGTGGCTCTGGCCTGAAGGTGGCTTAAGTAAGAGGGGAGGCTCCGCCCACTGCAATCATTTGCATAATTGTTCCTGCCTATTAAAGGGGCGAATCGCCTCCCAGAAGTACCAGTGACCTGTATTGACTAAGTGAAAAGGATTTAACAGGTAAGACTAAAATCCTATTTTAGCATGCCTACAATATGGGGATTAGTAATTTTTAAGTATTACTATCCCTTTAAACAGATGGAAGCTTAGAGCATTATGAGGTGTGCTAAATCAAAGTCTGTTAAAAAAAAAAAAAAAAAAAAAAAAAAAGAGAGAAGCTTTATTTAGACAGTCTTTGTGGGACAAATGTCTGAACAGGTATTTTTGCCAGGTAGCTCTCCCCTCGGGGAGGGAGAGTGCTATACGGTAACATTTATTTATTATACGGTAATATAGTTTTCTTCTTTTAGTTTCTCTTTTTAAGTTTGCTGCTCTTACGAACGTACGTTTCCCCTCACAGAGTTGCAGCCATTACCCTTTGCGAGAACTGAGCTTTCAGAGATCCAAAGACCTTAGCTGTGGACTCAGTGGTGATTCCTTGAAGTTACACACACAGGCTTATCTGTTTCTGTCACTAGTAATGATGCCAGAGTTCTTGCAAAACTAGCGAAGGGGGAAAAGAGAGGGCGCTTATGTCATTCTGATAGGGCCACAATGGCCAAGACTTGTTGGTATGACTCAATGACTTTTGGATCAAATATCCATGGCATCTCCTGATAGTCCCAGACTTGCTCAGAGGTTCATACCCCATGTAAATTTGACCAATCTAGCTTTAATGGCATGGAATTTGAGTCATTTAAACAATGATTAAAACCAGAATCTTAGCTGAAATGGAAGAGGATTTCTTGTGATATTCACGAGTTGAGTCCTCAGTGGTTCAAGTTGCCCATTGTTTTCAACATTCTGTAGACAGGTTTAGGAAAAGGACTTACACTCATCACTGTCACAGTTCAAATTTTAGCATTATCTTTGTTACAAAAGAAGATTGTGAATATTTCAGATGTTTGGATGATTTTTTTTCTTTGGGAGTGACACCTTTTGCTCCCCCTTATAAAGATCACAGTCCCCTACGGGACCTGGGTTTTGTTCTGGAAGTCTTACAGTCAGATCCATTTGAACCTCCTTCTTCCACATTACTTTAACCCCTTAAGGACCGGCCGCTCACGCGGCGGTCACTCAAGGACCAAGGAGCATTTTTTTTTTTCTTTGTTTCCGAATCCGTACTCCCAGAATGGCGTGTAGCCGCGGGGGGAGCCTGGAATTCCATCATGGGTCGTTAAGTCAGATCTACCCATGATGTGCTATGACCGTCAAGGGTCGTTAAGGGGTTAACAGCTTACTTGCAAGAGTTTTCTTTTAGTTAAAGGTATAGTAATAGCTTAAATATTACTAATCCCCATATTGTAGCCATGTTAAAAAGATTTGATTGTGTCTCAGGTTCATCTCTCAGACCTTTATGGTTTGAGAGATAACCGAATGCAAAGTTCCCCCCTTCCTCCCCTTTACTGAAGTCAGCGTTGTACTGACTGCAGGGATATCTGGTCTTAGTTGCATCAGGCGGCTCTGCAGCTGAGCCGAGATCGAATTAGTAAAAAATAATTATTTCACTGAAATGTCTTCTGCATGTGCTTGGTTTGTG
>JBBDGT010000239.1:0-25512 GCA_037306005.1 Rhinophrynus dorsalis | reverse complement strand
CATCCTGACTGATGACAGCCCATTCTTGCATAATCAGTGCTTGGAGATTGTCAGAATATGTGGGTTTTTGTTTGTCCACTCGCCTCTTGAGGATTGACCACACATTCTAAGGTCTGCGGAGTTTCCTGGCTATGGACCCAAAATATCGATGTTAAGTTCTTCGAGCCACTTAGTTATTACTTTTGCCTTATGGCAAGGTGCTCCATCATGGAAAAAGCAAGCATCATTCGTCACCAAACTGTTCTTGGATGGTTGGGAGAAGTTGCTCTTGAAGGATGTTTTGGTACAATTCTTTATTCATGGCTGTGTTCTTAGGCAAGCTTGTGAGTGAGCCCACTCCCTTGGCTGAGAAGCAACCCCACACATGAATGGTCTCAGGATGCTTTACTGTTCGCATGACACAGGACTGATGGTAGTGCTGACCTTGTCTTCTACGGATAATCCTTTTCCAGATGCCCCAAACAATCGGAAAGGGGATTTATCAGAGAAACTTACTTTACCCCAGTCCTTAGCCGTCCAATCCCTGTACCTTTTGCAGAATATCAGTCTGTCCCTGATGTTTTTCCTGGAAATAAGTGTCTTGTTTGCTGCCCTTCTTCACACCAGGCCATCCTACAAAAGTCTTCGCCTTACTGTGCATGCAGATACACTCACACCTGTCTGCTGTCATTCCTGAGCAAGCTCTGCACTGGTGGTGCCCTGATCCCACAGCAGAATCAACTTTAGGAGATGGTCCTGGTGCTTGCTGGACTTTCTTGGGTGCCATGACGCATTCTTCACAACAATTGAACCTCTCTCCTTGAAGTTCTTGATGATCTAATAACTGGTTGATTTAGGTGCAATCTTACTAGCAGCAATATCCTTGCCTGTGAAGCCCTTTTTGTGTAAAGCAATGATGACAGCATGTATTTCCTCGCAGAGAACCATGGTTAACAGAGGAAGAACAATAATTTCATGCACCACCTTCCTTTTAAAGCTTCCGCCTGTTATTCTAACTCAATCAGCATAACAGAGTAATCTCCAGCCTTGTCCACGTCAACACTCTCCTGTGTTAATGAGCGAACCATTGACAAGACGTCAGCTGGTCCTTTTGAAGCAGGACTGAAATGCAGTGGAAATATTTTTTGGAATTAAAGGGATAGTAATACTTCGTTTTATCTTTATTTTATTGTGTAGGCATTAAAAAAACAAGAAGAACGATGTAAGACTTATCTCTCAAATGTTTATGGTTTGAGAGATATTCACAAGCAAAGTTTTCCCTCCCACCCCTTTTACCTTGTGTAAGCCATCTCTTCTCAGATGTGGAATGCAGTCCATAGACCAGACAGATAACAGCAAGTGGCAATCTTCTTCCTATGAGAACAATGAAAGCCCTGCCCTCCTTGACAAGTTTCTCACGTTTTTCCCTTATCTTAATTGAAGATTGTCCCTCTCTGCAATCTACCTGGGCACCTCCCTTCTGCTCTGGCAGAGCAGTGTTACATTAGTAACAGGGGCGGGAGGGGGATACTTTGTCATTGAATTACTCTTGAACTACAACTCTGACGGAATTTAAATAACACTCTCCAAAGTCCAAATGCTATGATGATTAATTAGAGCTGCTTTTATGAAACATTACTATCTCTTTAAGTTAATTTTCATGTCAAAGAGGGACTTTGCAATTGATTGCAATTCATCTGATCACTCTTCATAACATTCTGGAGTATATGCAAATTGCCATCATCTAAAATGAGGCAGCAGACTTTGTGAAAATTAATATTTGTGTCATCCTCAAAACTTTTTGCCACGACTATATATATATATATATATATATATATTTATACACACATACATGCACTTTATAGAGATTGATATACTGTATATTTCCTATTTAGATGTTACAGGGCTGAAAGGAGTTCACTAGTACCAAGCTTGAATCTTAATGACACAATATGTCAAGTTGAAACTGTCTGTTTGTCTTGAATGTATGATGTATTTATTTACTCGCTCACTCAGTCTCAGTAGAACTACTCCTTTCAAGCAACTCCAGCTCAAACTTTTGTCTATCTTCTTACATTAGTATTTAACATCAAATGTTTGGCTGCTTTCTCTATCTCATTCTTCCAAACCCAGAATGACAACAGGTAAACTGACACCCCTCTTATAGATAGTGCAGCTGGTATACTGGAATCTCCACCTAGGTGATGAGGGTGATACATTATTATTATTATTATTATTGATTTCAATGCAGTGAAAAAAAGAAGGAAAATTATGTAATGGAACCTTTTGTGTAATTCCCTCAGAAGGTGGTAATTGCCATTTTTTTGCATGTTTCACGTTTGAGACAAAAATGTTTGCCCATCCCTAGTGCCATAGTACATCTTTAAGCATTCTTTTATCTTTTTCTAAACAAATGATAAAGTACTATATATTAATGTTAAGTGCATTCTAAATAGCCATTATCCTAAGACTAAGTTGTTTGGGGAGTTTATGTCCACTTGGAAGCTATTTAGGATAGTAATTAATAATAATCAGCTATTGAAGTACATTGTATAAATAACGTGCTGCACTGTGGCTCCCTTAAGAGCTAACACAAACATGTGAACTTCAGAATGAATTTAGCTGTCAGGAAAAAAAATCATTACACTAAGATTTATGTGCGTTGTAGTATTGTTTGTAGGTTCTGCGTATGTTTTCAAATTCAGTTTACTTCCTTGACCCTAGGTTATAGGCTAAAGACATTGTATTCTACTGCAGTCTACATCTCAGTTTTTTTCTTAATGGCTCCATCAATTACATAGTATAAATTAAAAAAATACATGTCCCTGCTTTTTTCAGGACAAAAGCAAGAAGGATATATAGTTATTTTTAGCCCCAAATGTTAATACATTACTGAAAAGTGTGTTTTTTGTTATTTAGTGTGCATTTTGTTGCTATATCAAGATTCTGCATAAACATTCTATATAAAAATGTTGTGTTATGTTTAGACAATCCAATTCATTTCATAATTACATACAACATTTATGAAATGGGAATGAGATTATTAAGCATTTAAAAGAAAGTGTAACTAGCCGTATATGTAAATATAATTTTATTTCTAAAATGTAACATCTCTGTCTGATTCTCTCTTGCTTGTGCTCAGGAGTCAGCACCAGCATCAAGGACACCAAGTACATGGTACATAATGTATGTCTGTCCATTTTACCCCCCACTCTTTCAAGGCATGTGTCTAACCTTTGGGACATTGTATGGAAAGACATATATCTCTGGAATTTGGGGATTTCTCTTCTCCCCTATGATGTAGTTGTTAAAGTTAAACCAGTGTGGTGGAAAATGACCACAAAATAGCATGGGAGGATAGATTTGCCAGCCTTCACCGCTCAAGTCTCCCTTCAGTTAAAAGCACATAAGAATCAAAGACAGCAGAATTGTATGGATCAAATAATTTCATGTTAAAACATCACTAAAGTTACATGGCTCAGTCAATTCAGAGACCCAACAGGAATTTGTGAAATGTCCTGGTCAATTACGAGCCAGGGCCACACACACACACACACACACACATCCCCAGGAAACATGTGGACTTACATAATATTTTAATTTATATATATTTTAATATTAAAGTAATTGATACCTGAGCATCTGCTGTCAGTGGGCCTTACTTGCTTTGCAAAGCCATGAAATTCAGCACATCTATCAGTGCCTGTATTTAACATTGATTCTCCAACCTACCTGTTTAACTTGGCTAGTTAGAAATATTGTTAACATCATATTCTACCTGATCCTGTAGTATGAAAAGTCCTGTATATTTATGTTTATGGGCACAGTATTTTACTTACAAAAAAGAGACTTTTTATAAATCTTGACCTCATCAGAAGTCAATGAATGCATTTTAAGTGGTAAGGATAAACTACTACCCCAGCTCCCGCTGACTTTGTAAATTATTCCATAAACTAAACAGTATAAGAGAATGTGTGGAGCAAGTGGCTCTGCTGGCAGAGAGTATATCTCTATTCATAGGACCCAAGCAATAACCCAGTCAATGGGAGTTCTGTTCCCATGGCATAATACAGCATTTGATAAGTTAAGGGATAAGAGTAGGGATGGGAAAAAAGTACTGTTTTGTTCCTGTGGGCATTTTCATGAAAAAAGCAAGATTTATCACCTTTTCCTTCAATAGAAAATATATAGATTTTCCTCTGAATTGCTAATACCACAGATTTTTCCACAAAAAAGGTTCAATTTCCACCTATGGAATTAAATTTCCCACCCCCATGCTATTAAAAACCCAGAACTTTAAGAGACAAAGGGCCGTATGTTCAAAGAGATAATGACAAAAAAATTTTGTATGAACTACGAAAATAAGTAATTGTGTGCATGAACGACATATTTTCTATAGAGTATACGACAAAAAACTAGTAATGTACGACACAACTCCACCATTGCTGGGAAAAGCGGCAGGGCAAGGGCGTGGCTAAACTATTCTCCAATGTCGTAAAAAGAAAAAGAAAATTTGTCGTAACTAACGACAAAAAAATGTCTTGCAAAAGACAACATTTGTACGTTAAGAAAAAAGTGGAGGTAATATGAAGTTCTGAATGTGAGAGTTTTTGTCTTTAGTTAAGACATTTTTGTCATTAGTTAAGACAATTTTTGTCTTTAAACAGTCAGGACAAACAACATATATGCAATCACAACCGACGCTCTCTGAAAATATCAGTGATCCCAACGACACTGTACTTTAAAAAGTTGTTACAAACCACAAAAGCTGTTTCGCTACCTCTTTGAACATATGGCCCAAAGAGAGTGGAAGCAGAGAGAGAAAGGGAGAGAAAAAAAATAAAAGTAAAAATAAAGGTATTTGGAATGCTGGCTAGGATAATGACCAGAAGGAGAAGCTGAATGGACCCTGAAGCTGATGCTGATACAGGAGTGGAGGAGGAATAAGCAACTTCAGTGGTAAAGGGAACTTACATACTCCTGACCCAATGATTCCCATTTCCTCGACATTGTCCCTCTGGGGAAGTATATTGAAGAAGGAGGAACTGACAAATAGTATGAGCAGCATCACATGTCAGCTGCCAGTATACCTTCTTCTGAGAAGATGGTGGGTTTGACAGCAGGGGACCCTCTGTCTCATTTGTCATCTCCAAACATTCTCAAAGAGGAGCAAGAGACTGGGGGTCGTGGTTATGATAGTGTGAGTGATGGTGGAGCAGCTGGTGTGGATGAGAGTATGAGAGTGGTTTTGGAGGGAAGAAATAAGGAATGGGACAAAGATATGCAAATGGGGATGGGTGTCACCACCATCACCAGCAGTGACATTGTGGAGTTTGCTGCTGTTGTAATTCCTGCTGCGGAGTCATTCATCTGTCACAGCAGCAGGATGATGATGAGCAGGCTAGCTTGCCAAAGACCACCATGGGACTGAGTTCAATAAGAAGTGATATGGGACTAGGACAGGTTCTACTTTCCATCAAAATCCTGGTCCTATGTCTAGTGCCAGTGCTGAGGCAACAGCATAACCTGCCCCAGCCAGTGAAGGTAGTTCTGGAGAAGAAGAAGAAGTAGACCATTCTTCTCTACCTCTCCCCTCACTGAGAACATGAATGTGGGAATATTATTCCCTTAGGGCAGGCAGAGTGTAGTCAACAATGTATGCACTGTGCACTATGTATGAAAGGTAGTGAAAAGAGGAAAGGAGGGGACACATTTTGGAACATCTGCCATCATAAATGACATGCAAAATAGACACCACAATGTTTATGTTGAGCATGTTAAAGATAAGCCCCCAAAACAATAATTGAGATTCTCTGTCAATGTGCCGCCTGTTCCTCCCCAAGTGCACAAAGAAGGAGTATGAAATTCCCAGAGGAAGGCAAGAGAAACCCAGCCTGGAAGTTTGATGAGAAGCAGAACACCTGCGTTGCATCATCTTCTTGTGCTATGGTTCAGGTGCAGGAAAATGTATCCATTGTCCCCATGCTGGCACCCTCATTGTCCTCTACCTCCTCCTTGGAGTACAACCTTTGCCTCTGTTACCTCCCCCACCAGCTGATAGTGAGTCTGTAGGTCTGAAGTTTTGTCAGTTCACATCCACCAATTACACATTATGTGGTGCACTGACCACATATGGCAATGTGGTGGACAGCAATAGTATGCAGGGCATCAGGGAGCATCTGCAGATATTCCATCCTACTGAATGCACTAAGCTGGTGGCAGGGAGGATTAATTATTTTTACTGTCTTCTATCCTGACATTACATGTCCTTAGTGGAGTGTACAAAGGTCATAATAATAATAGCTGTACATGTTTTCTTGGGTGATGGTTTTACATTGCTGACCTAAGTGTCAAGGTGTTTTGTTGCATGTGTGACTGTTGCTTAATATGAGAGCAGATATGTCAGTTGTTGGGATACTTCCCAGTGCTTCCCCATTACACAATATGTCCTAGAGCACACTGTGCAAATTGTAGTTGCTGATGAAAAGCACAGTTTCATCCTGCTTTCAAGAGAAAAATAGTATTCCACCACACCCTTGACTTAGAGGAGGTGCAGGAGGAGAAGCATTATTGGCCAACTTATTTTCTCTAGATACACCTGAAGTTGTATGGATGCTTGTTGTGGTTATTAAACAAATGGATGCATTTTTACATTGAAGTACACATTAGAACTGATTATGTGTGATGTATTGCTCGTACAAAATACTCTATATATTCTATTATCAGTCTGCCTTAGTCACAGCTCACATCAGGGTTTCTGTCTCTTTCACCCATCAGTCAAACTATTTTTAACTTATTTTTTTTACGTTTTTAGTTGGGTTTTTTAAATGTTTAACAGTCCCTATCATTGCTGACAAAAAAAACAAAAAAAAATACAAATAATGTCACTGCAACTGCTTCATCCCCCAGACTCCCATAACATAGAGAGAGCAGCCAGCTAGAAGGAGTTTGGATCTCAGCTGTCTGTGTCTTCCAATTTATCACACAAGATTTTGGGGTACTTGGGGTAAATCTCCTTTGATCACTTTTCACACTCTCAGACTCCCTAACATAAAGAACAGCCAGCTAAAAGGAACTTGGATCACAGGTGCACACACAATTTTGGGGTATTTGGTATAACTCTCATTTGCTCCCTTCACACGCCTAAAGGCTCCATTAAAATAGAGAACAGCCAGCAAAAAAGAACTTTGATTACAGCTGCCTGTGTATCATACAACATTTTGGGGTCCCCTACGCACATCCGCATACTCTCCTACTATAGAGAACAGCCAGCAGAAAGGAACTTGGATCACAGCTGTCTGTGTCTTCTGAGTCAACCAAGATTTTGTGAAAAAAGTCCTTGTCCAAAAAGACTCCCTAAATTCCATTACCTTGCTTTATTTGCCTATCCTAACTAAAAAATATGGTGCTTTCTCTATACCTCATTAACATAGAATAACATGCTGTGGGAACCTGACATCCCTTTCATACTATCTATTAGTGAAAAGAAAGGAAACTTGCCATGTGGTGGGGAAAATCATTCATACAATTGATTTCAATGCAATAAAATAGGTGGGAAAAAGCAGGAAATTTGCACTTTTCACGAAAATATTGCCACTCTGCATGAAGCGCCATTTTTCTCTTTTGAAGTAAAAACCGTTGCCAATCCCTAGAAAGGAATTTTGATGTGTGATTCATTGCAATGAAATCCATTTTAATAAATACAGTGAGAAATTAAGTCGGTAAAATATTCCCACTTATTTTCTCTATTGTGTAACAAACATCAGTTTGACTATTAGTAAATAATAGGGATGGGCGAAAATTTTTGCCTCAAACTGAAATCCGTGAATAATGGCACTTTCCACTTGGCAAATAATTTTGCAGGGATGTGAAAGTAATGTAGTAGTTCAAAACACGGACTGCATCAATGGTTGCTGCAGCATGTGCAATCAATGATGATGATCCCTCTACTCCAAGGGAGGATGCAGTTTGTCAAGGTCCCAGCAAAACTAGTTCCAGGCAGCTCTCGCAGCATGCCATTCTGTGTTTGTGAGAGGAGAGAGCAGAATGTTTTTGAGCTAGAGAAGATAGGAAAATAAAGGGGAATTGAAACTTAGTTTTAGGGAGTCATTAGGTAGGACAATTGTTCTCTGTAGTAGGGGAGCCTGGGGGCACAATGGGGGAGAAGAAGGGAGGAAGGAGGTTGACCTAAAATACCCCAAAATTTGGTGTGACTGACTGGCAAGACACAGGCAGCTTGCTTGCTGATTTTACTTTTATTGTCTCTGTGCTGTCTGGGGAAAGTCTGGGGAAAGAAGTTGTTTTTTTAGTTATATATATTTTTTGGGGGACTAACTGTGATATGATATGGTGGAAAACTTAAAAATCCCCATAAATAATTAAACAAATAAATATATTAGACAGCTGACTGGGAGCTCTGTGACTGAGGTAAACTTGATAGACAGCAGACGACATTGAGAATTTTGTTGAGGGCCAAGGCAAGACATCACAGTCCATCAGTATTTGAGTAATGTCTAGCAAATGCACAAGGGGCAGGGGGAGGAGTGTAGTAGTGTAGGGACATGGGAGTAAAGTGGTAGTTCAAAAACTGACTGCAGCAATGGTTGCTGCAGCATGTGCAATAAATGATGATGAATCTCTCCTCCTGGGGTGGATTCAGTTTGTCAAGGTCCCACCAATCACGCCATGATAGTCCCCCACCACCACTACCATACACATCTGCCACATTATAAGATGTAATTTTTTTTTTATCACTTGACATCATCATAAATACATGCCAGTGTCACTTAAGCAGGAAGTAAGTGTTGTGGGCAAAGGACAAAGGTACTGTACATGCTAACACATTTTTCAAGGTATATGTTGCTGTAGGACTCACAACTTTGACTTCCAGCTACTTATTTCTCCACTAAAGCCCTCATAAGTAACATTGTGCTGGGAAATGTTGCACCATATTAAACATAGGAAAAAAATATGTTGGAATAGGAAAAATGTGTTGGTGCAGGAGAAAAATGTGTTAGAATAGGATAAAAATGTGTTGAATAGGCGAAAAATGTGTTCGACTATGCGAAAAATGTGTTAGAATAGGAGAATAATGTGTTGGAATAGGAGAAAAATTTGCTGGAATAGGAGAAATTGAGGAAAATTTTACATTGGAGAGAAAGAGAAAACATTTGCGAAAAATTGGCCGTTTTTCACGAAAAGTCATGCAGGAAATTTTTCTCACCTTTCTCCCACCCCTAGTAGTAAATAACACCTATAGAGTATAAGTAAGTCTACGTTTTATAATCATATAAAATCTTAGACCAGGTGTAGACAATCTGTCTCCCAGTAGCTGCTCTTAGATTACAATTCCCATCATTCATCGGACAGCTAATGATGATTCAAAGTCTATTCTACTAATAGCTGAAGGTTGTTCGCCCTTAAATTAAAGTGATCAATGCTTTTGATTGCCCTGTTGGCATACCTACTTCCAGATCCTATAGACCTTGTTCATTTAATTTTTCCTTAGCTTTGATACACAAAACATGTTCTATTCTTTGTTAAGTAAACAAGCAAAGTTTGTTGCATCCATTTCCTTTAATGGGGCTACAAAATCAGCAGTATAGGTAACTTTATGACTTAATAAATAGGGACCAATGGTTTTATTAATACTAACATATTCTTTAGTTCTGTACATCAACTTACTCATTGCTAGAACTTCACTAAGACTACAGCAAATTGTACTTCCCCCTATATGTCAGCTATATCAAGTGTAATATTTAATTCTCAATGGACCACTGGGAAACATGCCAAAGGCAAAAAATAAATAAACCCAGTGAAGAAATTTTGACAGTACCTTTCCTGATGCAAATCTTATCTAAACATTGATTCGTTATAAAGTCTTGGGGAAGTAATATCACTGCCTGATACTTTTCAGCTTTCAAATAGAAACCTCTCTACTTCAGGGACTTGTAAACATAAAACAATAATTTTACATGACAACTCAACATTTGCTGTGACAATATGAGTTTGTCCATTCTCTTCAATTTATTCTGCACACAACTTGTCATTTAACTCCTAAGATCCTAGAGTGGTCCCAATGAGATAGAAATCTTTCAAACATTTAAGGCAGAGCTTGGTAACCTAAGGCCATCCAGCTGCTGAGAACTACAATCTCCATCATAAAATGGCTCACTGAGGATGATGGGAATTGTAGTCTTCAAGAGATGAAGGGCCTGAAGTTGCCTATCACTGCTCTAAGGAGTTACATGTGTTCAAAATATAATCTAAAGTTTTCTTTTCAAAATGTATAACCCTTTATTGTAGACCTCGAAGGACTCTGATTCAAATAACAAGGAAGAAAGTAACAAGGTAAAATATAGAATGATTGTATTTTACAATTGTGAGAAAAAGTAGGACATGTTTTTGTGTGACAATGTTATAATATTATACATTGAGCACTAAGGTGAACAAAGTTTGTCCAGTAAGAAAATGGTCTACAATTCTAATGTTATTTGATTTGCCTAATTGAAGTGATTTCATTGAAACATATACTGTGATGTCAGATAAGAATCAATTGACCAATATAGTCTGCCCAAGTCCATGTGTACATTAAAGTTCAGCTTAGCCACTACCATTTTTTTCAGGGTGACTAGTTTCATACAGTTCAGTGTATGGGATCAATCTTATATCCTTATGCCTTCCTAGCTTCAATTCACTAAGCTATTTACAGAGAAAATACCCCTTAACCTTAATGCCTCTTGCACCCACAGGATGGCAGTGTGGCAGGGCATGGGTGTTTCAGGCATGGTTGTTCCAGTGAATTCCTTTCCACTGTGCCTTGTTTAACATCATTTATTGAAAAAGGTGCAGAGGAAATGGTGGAACTAATCTCAATTTTCCTGTGCATGATATGAGGTGGGTGCATGGTGCTTTCTGTCATTAAAGTTTTAACAAGATCAGAATATGTCTGCCATTAAGCACTAAAGTTATCATATGATGTAATGGGTTCACTATTAAAATGTCACATAGAAAAGGGTGACATGAGAATCTCACCCTGCTTCAAAGAGCGAGATTCTCATGTCACCTCTTAAATCTCACCCAACAACACAGCATCCTATTTATTGCCAGCATTAACTCTGTGTGAGAACAACATACACATATAAATATGCACACATACATAAAAAAAATTATATATAGATATATATATATATATATCCTGGATAGCTCACACATAAATGACGATGCATAAATAATGATTAAATTATGATTCAGGCCCCCAGGCTCTCAAGGAAAGCAGCCAAATAGTTTCACTGAGAAATTGCAAAGACCAGTAGACCAGAGCCAAGCTAAAGGACTCAACCCAGGTCCACAGGGTCGCCCCATCAATTTGATGGCAAAAGGGTTCTGCAGAACGCAACAGACCAGCCCCTCTATCTCCCCATCTAGATGGACCCCACGTTTAATGGAAGAGAATGAACACCTCCAATCACCATATAGGAAGAGAGCCCTAGGACCAGGCAATGAGGCCCGCACAAGGCACGCCACCCCAGGACAAAGTCGCACCGATGGCAAGCCTTGAGCAGCCATGCCACCCCAAAGCCCCCCCCCCGCCCATCAACCCCACCCTGCCATACCCTCATATTATACATATGACAAAAATTGTGGGTTCAAAGGTTTAAACTTGGGGTTGATGGCTCTGGATCCCAAGCAGCTGAGGATGAAGTAAGGGTTAATGCGGGCATTAAACTGGATGCTGCGGGAGAGTTGAAGCAACATTTAAGGAGGTGACATGAGAATCTTGTGCTTTGATGTAGCGAGAGATTCTCATGTCGCCCTTTTCATCACGGTGACATGCTTAATGCGCCACGTAGTTGCATGATATTTTCTTTGCAACATTTTAAAAGGATGCCGCCGTAGTGTAGGGGTGCTTAGACTTGTCCTCAAGCCCTCCCAATAGCAAATGTTTTAAGGATCTCCTCAATTAAACATCATTGAATGACAACTTATTGATGCATGTGTGCTCATGTGATGATGTCTTGAAATCCTGTACCACTGGGGGGGGTGCCTGAGGACATATTTGAGTTCCCCTGCTCTTGTGCATTCTCTGGTATGGAGGGCTAATGCCAGCGGAACTTCTGTAGTGGATTTACACATTTCCTCCATTGATTTTAACATCAGTACCATCATCGATGGAAGTGTGTTAAGGCATGTCCTGGCATGTCATGGAATTCTTTGATGGCAGCATGGCTGCACACCATTCTGCCATCCCATAATTAATTGAGATGATAAAAAAGTGCCATGGTTCTCTACTGCTGCCTGCTCCTGGATCAGGCGGTTATTAAGGGGTTAAGGATATCACTGCTTAAAGAGGAACTGTCACCTCTATAAAGGTTTGCCTCTATGTAATCTTCCTATAGCATTAACATGTAATCTGTGTGTTTTTTTTATTTCATGCAGGCTATGGAGAAATTTACATTTTTAAAAACAAGCTAGGAACGTCACTTCAGGACAGGCTGCGGGTCAACTCTGTCCTGCAGCCTGTCAATCTTCGTCTCTTCCCCTCCCCTGTCTAGTTCCAACCTCAGGTGATGACGGAGGCCTCCTCCCTGTCTGCTGGAACGGTTTTATTGGCAAGAGACAGCTCCAGCTCACATGGAGAAATCCTCCGTCATCACTGGAGGTTGGAAAGAGGCACTACTTGGGGAGGGGAAGAGATGATTGACAGGCTGCGGCACAGAGTCGGCCCACAGCCTGTCCTGAAGTGACGTAACTGGCTCATTTTTAAAACTGTAAATTTCACCATAGCCTGCATTAAATAAAAATAAAGCACACAGATTAGGAAGATTACATAGAGGCAAACTTTTATAGAAGTGATAGTTCCCTTTTAACCCCTTAATTCCTGAGGACTTACATGTACGTGCTTGGGCGAATGTCCCTTAAGGACAGAGGACATACATATCCATCCACCATTTCCGGGTCCCAGCGCGGCTTCACGCCGTTCGGGGACTTTGGAATCGTTTTTAAAAAAAAACTGCTGGCGTTAAGTGCCAGCCATGTGTGCGTGCGGCCGTTCACTAAGGGGTTAAACACAAGTGAGCAATCAGCAGTTAGATCACTGTGCGTTATGTTATCATTCCAAGTGTATGAAACATTGTAACTTTTACTGATTTAGTGAACAGGAATTATAAATTAACATAGGATTTGGGGAGATTTTGCTCACTGGAGAGACTTCTCTCACCATAGTGTTTCAAAATCCCTGTACTGAGTGCCTAGAACAGGGAAACTGAAAAATGTCCTGTGGCTCCCACAACAGTAAAGGTTTTCAGGATCTGCTCATATAAACACAGGTGAATCAATCAGATGTTCAATCATTCTGAAGTATCTGTCTGAGTTAATGACATTCACTCCTGACACCATGAACTGTTGAGGGGGCCTGAGGACAGGGCAGAGCACACAATGTCTGTGACAATGATTCTCAGTTCCAGTTCCCAGGGCAAAACAAAAGGCCAAGTTTTCTGGATATCCTTAATTAAGTGTAGGTGTATCAATCCCAATGTCTGAGCCACTGATTACTCACCTTTGATTATCAAGGGATATCTAGAAAAGCTGACATGTTGGTGTGTCCTGAGGACAAATGTTGTGGAACACTGATCTATAAACTTATTTATAATGATAAAGTGGAACAAATCCATGACAAACCAACATCAACTTTGACAACAGAAAATTCCATCATCTAAATTTCCCCTTTTAGCTAGATTGGCCAATTAATAGAAATGGGTGAAAGGTAATGTTGTGTTCCCATGAAAAATCAGCGAAAACCAAATGGTTGTCTGTCTTAAACACTATTTTTTTTGAATGGCTACAAACTTCCCACTCCTTTATTTACATGTACTTTGTGTTTATGTGCCAGGTTAAACACAAAACCAAGCAGCTAGAGACATAGAGAGGGTGCTAGGCAATTTTGTAGTGATTACAAATCATCAGAGGCTAATATTGTTGACTAACAGTATGAGCAGCTATCTGGCAAAAAAAGGAGGACAATATCCAAAGAGAAAAAGAACAGGAAACAGTGAAGGAGATAATAGATACCCCCGCTCTAATCCACCTCTGTAAGGAGAACAGTTCTATGCTTACAAGATAGCAAGTCATAAAAATATAGCTTTATTAGTTTCACTTAAAAGACATAAAAAATATGTGATTGAACTAAAAACAGTCAGTTGGCATTTTAATTTGTATTTTCCCTATTGACACATATGATACATCTGTGCAAAAAACCCACAAACATAAATCTTCAAGGAAGATTATTATTGTGAATGATTAACCCTATAGAGTGAGAAATTAGCCACTCCTATCCTAAGTTTATTACTGTGGGACCCTTGATCAATTTGTTTTATCATTTTGGAGATAACCAATAAGATTGATATATGATTGGTGCACTACACAACGTAAGAGCAGCCCCTCTTACTTAGGTCGCTATATTAGATTTGAAACAATGATACAACAAATATGTTCAATTGTATCAGGCAAACATATACAGAGTATCTATTTTCCGTCATTAGATTTGTTTTTCAGCCATGTGCCAGAACATTTCTCTTATCCAGTCTCAGTGTGACGCTAACTGATGATTTATAGATGATGGCAAATGTGATAGCAGGGGAAGCTGTTAGAGTGCTGCCAATCTGCCTTCTTCAGCAGAGATGGCAAGTGTGACAGTAGGGGACACACTGTCATATTTGTCATCATCTCCAAGTTGTCAGATTCTCATAGAGCAGCAGAAGCAAGGACAGACTGTTGGTGGTGGTGATGGGGTCATGGTGGAACACCTGGGGTGGAAGAGGCATTAATGGCCTTTTTGGCCAAAAACAAGAGAATGGGAGACAGATGTACAGATGGGGATGGGCATCACCACCACCACCAGCAGGGAAACTGCGGAAGTTGCATATTTTGCTGCTGATGTAATTCCTGCTGCTGCTGAGCAGCATGGGCAGCAGACTGATAAGGAACAGACTAATGTGCCACAGACCACTATCACTACTGTGAGAATGGGATGCAGCAGTAGTTGTGATGCGGGACTAGGAGAGGTTCCGCTTGCCAGCAATATTCCTGGTTTTAGCTGTAATGATAATTCTGAAGCAGCAGCAACATCCTCTGCCGCAGCCAGTGAAAGAGATTGTGGAGAAGAAGAAAGAGGCCATTCTTCTCTACCTACCCCTACCCCCTGAAGTCATGGGTGTGGGACTATTTTTCACTTGGGGCAGGCACAGTGCAGTGATCAGAGATGACACTGTGCATAATTTGTGTAAAAAGGGGAAAGGAGGGAACACACCTTGGCACAACTGCCCTGTTAACACACATGAAATACCGGCAACATTACATTTATGTGAAGAATGTTAAAGACAAACTCCCACAAAGAAAATTGGGAGCAACTGTAGCTGTACCCCTGTGTCTCACCAAGGGAAGGAAGAAGAATAGAGAAACTTAGCCAGAACCTGAAAGTTCAATGATGTTAGAAACACCTGGCTTGCCTTCAGCTTCTGATGCTAGGGTCTGGGTGCAGGAAGATGTAGAAATGTGTTATGGTAATCAACTTCTGTCATTTTTACCTCCCCCATCAGTTGATAGCAATTGTGTTGATGAGAGGATGTATCACAGTGCCCGTGATTCCTCCATTTGCGACATTGCTACTTCCTGGTCATTTCCTTCTAGCATTCTTATTGGCGATCAGTGATTACTCCTCCCACTGGTTACCTTTATATTCTAGCGCTGTCATTATGGCGGAGCCCTTTCATGGTGTTCCAGTATCTAGTGTTTCTTCCTGTGGTTCCTGGTATCCTGTGTATGACACGGCTCGACTGATTACGTTCCTGAGAGATCGCCTGTTTCTGACTTCTGTTGCGACCCGGCTTGGCGGACTATCCTACTCTGTGTACCAACCCGGCTTGGCTGACTTTCCTGCTCTGTGTACCGACCTGGCTTGGCTGACTATCCTGCTCTGTGTACCGACCTGGCTTGACTGACTACCCTGCTCTGTGTACCGATCTGGCTTGGCTGACTATCCTGCTCTGTGTACCGAACCAATTGGCTACTTATTCTATCCGAGTTCCTACTCAGTCCGTTGCCTGTCCTGCTCCGTCAGTGCCTGTCCAGCATGGTGTTTTCCTCCTCCTGAGACACCTGTACCTAGTACGCTTGACCCGGCACAGCTTGTCGCTCCATATCTACGAGGTTGGCTGTCACGCCCGTGGTGCCTCGTTAGTTTCGGTCTCTGCGGCCGTTCAGCCTGTCCAGAGGTCTATAGCGTCCTTTGCCCAACTGCGGGCTGGTGCGTGGTTTAGTGACCTCAGTCACTTGGTTGTGGCCTTAGTTCCTCGGTTGGTTCGGTTGCCTTGCCTTGTCACTGCCAGTACTGCTATACCACCTATCATACTAGGAGTCCAGTTGCCTTGCCTTGTCACTGCCAGTACTTCTGTACCACCTAGCATACTAGGGGTCCGGTTGCCTTGCCTTGTCACTGCCAGTACTGCTATACCACCTAGCGCACTAGGGGTTCGGTTGCCTTGCCTTGCCTCTGTCAGTACTGCAATACCACCTAGCGTACTAGGGGTTTGGTTTCCTTGCCTTGTTGCTGCCAGTAATACTACTCCTCCTAGCATACTAGGAGTTCGGTTGCCATACCCTACTGCTGTCAGTACTGTTACACCTCCTATCGTACTAGGAGTTCGGTTGCGCTGCCATATCTATCTGTCAGCTATACTCCTCACCTGGTTTCCAGGTGATCTGCTGCCTTTGTTCCTGTCAGTCTTGCTGACCTCCCTAGTGCTCTAGGGATTCTGTTGTAGCTCAGTCTGGGCCTCCTCCTGTCGTTCCTACCACCCGGTGGGATCTGCTGTTTCTGAACCAGAATATCTCTACTGCTGCACTATTCCAGATCCTGGGTCCAGAGGAGTACCTCTCTACCTACATTGCATTCTTGTATCTGTTTCCTGTATTGCCGTGAATATTATTATTTTTTGCCTATACTACCGTACTTATTTCTTGTTTAATAAAACTGTGTTTTACTAATCCATCCGTGTCTGAGTATCTGAAAACTTTAACAGGATATGGCAGTTTGTGTCCACCCAGTGAACATTATGTGGTGCACTGACCATCCATGGCAATGTGATGGAGAAATAATCTCAGGCATGGAATCAAGCAGCATCTGAGGAAATTCCATCCCACATAATACTCTAAGCTGGTAGCAGGGAAGATTTGTCATTGTTATTAAGACTGCAGTCCTGAGTCCAAAAAAATCATCACTTATTCCTCAGAGCTTGTACTTCTGGAAATCCTGAGTCCAAAAAATAATCACTGATTCCTCAGGCCTTGTGACTCTAACAATCCTGAGTCCAAAAACTCATCACTGATTTCTCAGGACTTTTTCTTCTAACAAACCAAAGTCCTACAAATCAATGTTTCTTCAGGGCTTGGTCTAATACAAGTCTAAGTCCTACATATAAATATTTCCCTTGGACTTGTGCCAAACACAAGTCTAAGTCCTACAAATCAATGTTTCCACTGGGTTTGGTCCTAACACAAGTCTAAGTCCAACAAATCAATGTTTCATCAGGGCTTGTGCCTCTAATAACAAGTCTAATTCAAACAAATCAAAGCTTCATCAGAGCTTGTGCCTCTAACAAGTCTAAGTCCTAGAAATCAAAGAGACCGAAGCCCTGAGAAAATAAAGCCCTACAAATCATCCTCTACAAAATACTCTATCCCGTCAAGTATCAGTCTGCCCCAGTCATAGCCTACGTCAAGGGGTCCCTGTCTCTGTCATGTTACATACCAATTTTTTTAAAATATTTATTTATTAACTGCCCCCCAATCCCAGTCAACAACACCCCCCTCCAAAGAAAAACAAATTCCCTGTTCCTCTGATTCTTTCTTCAGAC
This sequence comes from Rhinophrynus dorsalis, assembly GCA_037306005.1. Classification (NCBI taxonomy): domain Eukaryota; kingdom Metazoa; phylum Chordata; class Amphibia; order Anura; family Rhinophrynidae; genus Rhinophrynus; species Rhinophrynus dorsalis. The sequence continues at coordinate 7,621 of JBBDGT010000239.1, read as the reverse complement.
TCAACCAACACAGGCACCATCAGACCCCTTTTATAGTATGCCTGTGGGATTGTGTGTAAATTCAGTCTTCCCATTGATTTCAACGCAATTAGTTAAGTGAAAAAATCAGAAAAGCGTCACTTTTTGCAGGAATTTTCCTATAAGTGGGAAGTGGCATTTTTCTCCTATTTTGGTTTGAGGCAAAAATTGTCGCCCATCCCTACCTATTAATTGTGAAGCACTACTTAAGGGCTTCTCTATCAGTGAAAGAGTTAAAGTCCTATTTAAATCAATAATGGAACTTTATTTGTTCAATATAGTGCAAATAGTTTGCCTTAAAATGTTTCCAATTTGGTCTGTGTACAAATATACTCTAGAGCAGTGGTTCTCAACTCCTGTCCTCAGGACCCACTAACAGGCCAGGACTTAGGGATTTCTCTGCTAGAGAACAGGTGTGGTGATCAGAGGCTCATTCACATTGATTAACTCACCTGTGCTCCAACAGGGAAATCATTAAATCCTGGCCTGTTAGTGGGTTCTGACAGGAGTTGAGAACCACTGCTCTAGAGCACAGACAGGCCAGTATTTGTAGATTTCATTGTTACAGAAAACATTAACTGAACATCTGATCAACACACCTGTGTTCTTGCAGAGAAATTCATAGGTCCTGGCCTGCAAAGCAATGCATTGGAAACTTCACTCAAAGGGTTAAAGGAAAACTAGAATAAACCAGCTGCACAATAGGCTGCAAATAAAATGTCCATTGATGATTTTATCCTTTGAATGCTAGAGAGGACTATAAGATAAAACCCCATTTTAAAACAATGGTAATTTAAGAAATTTATATTTGTCCCCAATGATGCAGTCGTTTTGCACCATAATTAGTCCAGTTTTGTTTTGCACATAGCACCCATATTGCTGTTTTTATTTTGTACTAAAGGACACATTGTAAAATAGATTTTCCATTCACATATAATGGCTATGGAGTAAATTGCACTTGAACCAGTATAAATGAGTGATACATCATAGAAATACACACATCCTATATAATAATTCGCTAAAATGTGTGTAACGACGCAGTCATGCACAGTAGAGACTGCTGTGTGTGCTGCAGTCATGCATAGTAGAGACTGCCCGTGCCGCCCGTGCCTCGGCTGATACAGAGCTGGACGCCCGCTGCGCGGGCAGTCTCTACTGTGCATGACTACCCCGCGACCGTCTGGCAGTGGCACTGTGGCCCGTGTAACGGGCTCTTCAACTAGTTCACTGATAAATACCCAAGGGGATTATCAGTGATCTTGATAAGAGAATGAAAAGTAGTTTATCACAAATTATGTATCCCACATAATAAATAAGCCCCCTATCTTGACTTGAATGAGAATTACATCTAGGAAAGGTGCTAACAGACACTTATAAATCAACACACACACACACACACGTGTTCTATGTACCTCTACAGAAGCAATTCTCATCATTGCCAATCAGCAGCTGTAGTCCTCAGCAGCTGGAGGTTCAACAATTGTCCACGCCTGTCCTACAGTGACGTCTCCAGTTAAATAGGATATATAGAATATAATCTATATAAAATAGCAGGCAACCCTGTGGGGTGCCAAGTTTTGAGGGGACATGGAGCCCTGTGAGGAATGATGGCAATAGGTGGGGCTAAAGACACCTTGCATGAATTTGCCTAGGGGTGCCTGATATGAAAATGCAGTGCAGATTTTAGTACAAACAAGTTGAAACCTATGATGTTCAGTTGGCATCCTAGCATTTAACAAGGAATTTTACTATCTAATAGTTAGTGTTGTTAATTTTTATTTTCACTGTATGCATATTTCATTAGTGACACATTATACAAAACTCAATCTACAAGGAAAATGTAAAATGCTTTTAAATGTCTGATGCTAAAGATTTCAGTGCTTGGACAGAGACCAAAGAGGCAGCATTCAGAATGAAGTGTAAACAGGTACCTTATTTTAAAGTGTTTATTTTCACTCTCTCTGGATTTAAACATGCTCGACATATCTGTTAAACAAGAAGTAAACATCTCACTGTGTCAGATTACATCTGTTCCTCCAGCCGACTCCAAGCCAAACAGTGATAGCCCAATGAAAAATATAACTAATAAACATAATTGGACAGTCACGCACTCTGCCTGACCAGCAAACTGCACAGTTGTGGAATATGCTGATCTCCAGTAAAACCAAACCAGACAGAGGAAGTGGTCAGCAACATCTAGACTTACAGACCCGGTGGTTTCACAACACTGGGGGAGAAGCATTACATTTCCTTCTTATTTAAAACATACATTACAAAATACAGTCTCTCTTTTGATGTACAATCTGCCTAATGTACCAAGAAAACTGGAGTAATTCCAGGGCAAACCAAATGCACCATTGGGGGCAAATACAATGCCCAATTGATTTAAATGGGCTTGTAACCCCTTGAGAGACAGAAAGTTCTCCAATGTATTGCATAGACCCAGTTCCATTTTATCTGTTATGATTCCTCTGTATGTTCAGCAGCTGAGCATCATGTTACTCATCATGATTACAGGTACTCAGTGGAGCCAGCTAAATTGGGCAATGGAAAACAAAATACATTAAAGGGATAGTAATACTTAAAATGTAAAAAAATAAATAATTTTAGGGTTATCCCCCTGAGTAAAAAAGTGTATTCCCACTGCTGAAAGGTGTTTTATTCAAAAGCTATTACACCTCAATCTTGATTTTTTTAAGTGCAGTGTCACAGTGGATGGAAATTCTACAGTGGCGTTGTTTCTACACCTTCCTATGGACAGCTCTCGTCAGTTGAACATAAAATGTCCATACGATGGTATAGCAACAGAGCCACCATACAGGCCACAATGATAATGCACTTCAAATTTTAATTGAATTTCAAATAAAGCACCTTTCAGCAGTGGCGTACCCTTGTTTTACTCAAAGGAATAAAGCCTACAACATTATAACTATTCCTTTACCAGTGTTTTGCTATAGTACATTTATATATTTTATAACCTCAATTATATGCTATACTTAAAGTATATCTTAAATATGTTTGACATGATCTAATTTTACTTAATAATAAAGCCTTCCTATAATGTTCAGATATTTATTTCCATATTTATTTTTCTGCTCATTTACCTTAATTCTTTTCCACCTGTCTGTTCACAAAAAAAATTGTATCACTAGAAATCATTGGGTGTGTCCTATGGTGATGTGAATTTGACCCAAAAGTGCTTCTCTTTTCTTTTGTTGCATAAGGTTCAATATGTATATCTATACTAGTTCTGTCATAAAAGCCTACATACACGGACCACTATATCAAGATGGGAAACAATTAGTTGGTATAGGACAGTCGTTCCCAACCCATGGCCTCAGGACCCACTAACAGGCCAGAATTTGAGGCTTTCCTTTTGAAGATCACATGCAAGTTCATCAGACTCACTTAGCCTCTAATTAACTCACCTGTGTTCAATCAAGGAAACCTTTAAATTCTGGCCTGTTAGTGGGCCAGGAGGGCATGGGTTGGGCACCATTGGTATAGGATGATGAGAACTGTTGTACATCAACAGCTCAGTTTGGGGGCGAGGAAATGTTGCTACTCCCTGCCATAAATAGTCAAAGTTTTTTAGCCTTCCTATGCTATCACTGGTTACATTTGCATATTATTTTGTGATAGTAGGTATATTGATTAATAAACGGGAGATTTTTCTTTAAAGGGGAATAACCCCCACAAACACACAGAATATCTTAATAGCACCTATGGATTTTATTAAAAAGATGGACTAAAGTGTGATAAAAAGGTGATAAAGTGGAGATGACTTCCCTAGTGATATCACTTCTCCAGTTAATATGTTATTCTTTAGAGTCTATGCACCAAGGTATCCAAAGTTGGAGAAATATTAGTGCATTGGCTCCATAGAATAAGATGTGGAAATCCTCTCCACTTTCTCACCTCTTTATCATGCCTTAGTGCATCTCCCCTAATATCTTCAATCAATTTTGAATATCAGGTCCATGTAGGCACACATGAAAGTTGCTGGTAGTTTTGTTTTTTTTTTAAACAGAAGCAGGCAGAGTACCTGAGCCTCCCTAACACTTTATGAACCAGACGGGTGTGCAGTGCTTTGTTAAGCAATGAACTGCACACCTCACTGGTCCTTAAATAGTTAAGATTACTACAGGCAGTGAACAGAGTTCGAGCTCCTGTGGTCTTGCTAGGAAATGTCATGTCCGCCTCCATGGGAATGACATCCAGGACTGACTGAATATGTTAGCCCTTGAAAAAAGGCATAAGGGTAACATTTGTAAGGGCCCATTAGAATTTTCTGACCCAAGTACAGGAAGTTTGGGGGTATTATTAACCCTTTGCATGCCAGATTAGTATCCAATGCATTGCTTTATAATGCTTTGTGTACTCCTCTGGCAGTCAAAGGGTTACTAGCTGTTAGTTTTTTTTAAAGATATTCTGGGTTTTAATATGCAAACCTAAAAATAATCATAACTGGAAAATATTATAAATCATAAATTTAGCATTTTATGCTTAAAAGAAAATATGTCAAAAGTAATCATATATGATATACACTGCTAATATTAATTCATTAGTACAGGAAAAGGTGCAAAATATCTTACATTTTCTGTATCTATTATTGGTCTCACTGGGATCAAATTAATAACTTTCTTACACATCTTAATAATTTACTAACACTAATTAATATTTTCCTAAAGGGAAAGCATCACCTGTAACAAGTGTTTTTGAAAACACTTTCCATGTCCCAAGGTACTGTGAAACATTGGTGCAGTATGCAGACATATGTGCCTTTCCCAGATATTATCACCTGGCCAGCCGACAACAGGAAGAAGAGACCATATTGCTCAACCCTTCCATTTCCATACTATAAAGTTTAATTCTTTTCTGTGCCATACAGTGACCGCAGCACAATGATACTGAAAAATGGACGAACACTAGGTATAGGATGTTGTTTACTAGTACATGCCCACAATTGCATCCATGGAGTAATAAAAAGGGGATAAAGTGGAGATAACTGCACCATATGGGGAATTTAACCCCATGAATTGTACAGAGGCCTCCAATGCACTGAAGCCTCCTCTAGCATTCAAGGGGGTAAAGCCCCATTTAAATCAATAAAATGTGGGACATTTTCATTTCACCCCTACATTTGTTGGTTTCCTCCAGAGTTACTCTAGTACTCTTAATATATCAACCTCCTGGACTCATACTCTTAGTACACTACGCAGACCAGTATGTGTTGTATTGTCATAGTCCAGTTCAGAGATTACAGGTTGCCCTACTTGTGGCCTGATCCAGTTTATTGTCCAGCCCTTATCACCTTGTCTCCTTTATAGAGCTGCCTTTTTTTTGGTACTGTGCTTGAGCAAAGCTTTGTGTTTGGCCTTGTCCTATGTGTTGCTGTTTGATCCTGCTCTCCAGTTAAGGACCAGCTTTGTTTCTTACTATGCATTGTTTGCTGTTTGTTACTGCACTGATCCAATGCTTCTGTACCGGTCCTGTTCCAGATCATGTTATTGTCTGCTATTTCTTCCTTCCTATTCCTGCATTGAACTGCTGTTAGTGAACCAGTTCTGTTACTGTACCTGTCCTGTTTCTGCCCACAGTATTGGCCGTTGTTTGTTTCTGCACTTGATCAACCTTTGCTGTACCAGTCCAGTTCCAAGCCATGGTGTTGATTACAGCCTGTTCCTGCACTAATATGCTGTTACTGAACCAGTCCTGTTGCTGAATATCTCCAGTTCTTGTCTTCACCACTGTTTGCAGGCTGTTCCTGTGCAGATTTGCTGAACTGAACCCATTTTTGTTTACAATGTTTAATTGCTTGTTCTGCATGCATCTACTGAATAAGCCCTGTTCCAGTCTTTCACTGCTAGTTTGCTTTCCTGCAAGTTCCTGCCTGGTTATTGACTCTGGTGTACTGCACTCTTGAACTTGTTTCAAACATATGTGTTTGCCCTTGTTTCTCAGTAACTGTTGTATGCCAGGGTATTGAGGACCTCTGTACCTTTAAGCATTTGCTGTGCTGAGCCAATATCAGGTGGCTCTCCAGCTGTGCAGTTCATGCAGTTCATTGCAGAATAAAAAGGGATCAGTTACAAGAATAGGTGCAGTCTACAGGCCTCCGGGGCAATCTGAAGAGCAAGACAACATGCTAGTGGACGAGATTACCCAAATGGCAGTAAAGGGAGATATAGTAGTTATGGGAGACTTCAACATGCCTGATGTTGATTGGAATATCCCTTGTGCGTCCACATGTAGAAGTAGGAGCATCGTAGAAGCCCTGACGGGGATGTCCCTAAAACAGCTGGTGAAGGCGCCAATTAGAGGGGACAATATCCTAGACTTAGTATTCACAAATGGAGACCTGGTATCTGAGGTGAAGGTGGGAGAAAATCTAGGTTCCAGTGACCACCAATGTTTGTGGTTCGGAATCCAGACTGACTACGAGAAATCCCATTCTGCAACCAAAGTATTGGACTTTAGGAAGACGAAGTTTGAGGATATGGGAGAATATGTAAAGAAAGAATTAAAAGGGTGGGATAAAACACCGAGAGTGAGTACTCAGTGGAAGACACTCAAAGAAGTCCTCTTAAAGGCAACAAGATTACATGTTAGACAAATTAGCAAGAGGAAAAGAAAGAGAAATCCACTATGGTTTACTAGAGAGGTAAGAGCTATAGTGAAAGATAAAAAGTCTGCCTATAAGAGATATAAAGAGACTGGAAGTGAAGCGGACAGAGAAGGGTATAAAACTATACAGAAGAAGACTAAACAGATGATAAATGCTGCTAAAGCCTCAAAAGAGGAAGAAATGGCCAAATCTGTTAAGAAGGGGAATAAAACCTTCTTCAGATATATCAGTGACAGGAAGAAGAAAAACTGCGGGATTACAAAAATTAACAACGGAAAAAATCAGTATATAGAAGAGGAAAAGGCGGTCGCTGACCATCTGAATAACTACTTCTGCTCAGTTTTTTCAGACGGCGGCCCTCATAATCAGAAAATGGCTGAACACAGCATTGCCTCTAGTTGTATAATTTTAGCCCCAGTGTTTTCAGAGGCCGATTTTCTAGAGGAACTTGTCCGGCTAAAGTCAAATAAAGCGATGGGTCCGGATGGAATCCACCCTAGAGTTCTTAAAGAACTCCGATCTGTCATAGTTGGCCCCCTGACTAATCTGTATAACCAGTCCCTTCTTACGGGAGAAGTTCCTGATGATTGGAGAATGGCCAATGTTGTACCCATTCACAAGAAGGGTAGTAAAGAAGAAGCTAGTAACTACAGGCCAGTCAGCCTGACATCTGTAGTGGTAAAAATGATGGAGACTCTTCTAAAGAAGAAGATAATTGACCATCTAACAAAAAACAACCTGATGGACCCAAACCAGCATGGCTTCACTGAGGGCCGATCCTGTCAGACTAATCTCATTGATTTCTTTGACTATGTAACTAAAGTGCTGGATGAAGGTGGTGCTGTGGATATCGCCTACCTGGATTTCAGTAAAGCTTTCGATACAGTTCCCCATAAAGAGCTGATAGATAAATTATCAAGAATTGGACTTAACCCCTGGATAGTTCAGTGGATCTGCAGTTGGCTGAAGGACAGA